>BRYA01000042.1:5267-49129 GCA_030267965.1 Triparma columacea | reverse complement strand
CCGACCGCATGTAGAGCATAATCCAGCTCCTGCGCCTGAGTACTCGTTGCTCCCGCACGAACTGCAAGTTGGAGACGCCGCGAGGGATGCCTTTCCTGCTGCGCAGACTTTGCAGGTCACAGCTGATGTTGCCCCAATCGATGCGCTTGCCTTCCCGCGCTCACAGCTGGTGCAGGACGATGAGGACTCTATGTTTGAGTACTTCCCAACGTCGCACGCCGTGCATTCGGTGGAGGCTGCGCCAGAATACGCTCCCTTTGAGCAGGCCTCGCAAGCGGTCACACTGTCGGATCCCTGGACGCTGTTGAATCTCCCTGCCTTGCAGGCCTCACAAAATGAGGCCTGAGGAGTATCCGAATACTTGCCTGACGCGCAGAGATCGCAGGTTTTGGAGCCAGCATCTGAAAAGGTTCCTGCTGCGCAGCTGGTGCAAGATGGGACGTTCGGTGGGACAGTGGGGTTGCTGCTCGTCGTCGTCGATCCACTAAACCCTGCATTGCAACTACAAGCGGGGAGACCGTTCGTGCCTTCTACGCAAGAGCCCGAGGATCCACAGTTAATGTCGACGCAAACAAGTATTTCTGCGCCGGAGAAGAGAGGTGAACGAAAAGAGTTTGGAAAATGGGTTGGAATGGAGGACGCGTCTTGTGCAGAAGGGCGCGTTTTCGTGTTTGCTCTCCCCTTGCCTCGCCTCATCTCACCTGCACATTTGCCAACCTCCCCTCTAACAAACTTGCCCCCTCCGCCGTATCCGGGGTTGCAGACACAAGAAAAATCGTGTTCTCCGTCAAAAATATCGATGCAGATTGCGTTTTCTCCACAAGGGTCAGAAGAGCACGGGGTCATCGTTGGTGCAGGTGTAGGGGGGGCTGTCGGAGCAGAAGTAGGGGCTGGGGTTGGAGCAGAAGTAGGGGCCATCGTTGGTGCAGGTGTAGGAGGGGCTGTCGGAGCCTTTGTGGGAGCTGGGGTTGGAGCAGAAGTAGGGGCTGGGGTGGGAGCAAAAGTTGGAGCCGATGTTGCTTCGCAGTGAATGCCCTGGTAATCAGAGCCGCAGTTCGTGCAAGTGCAGGAGCCTGTGGTCCCGCCAATGTCGCCCCCGTTGATGCAGTAATAATTTCCGTCGGATCCGTCGTCCGTGGGCGTTGAAGTGGCCTGACAGGGGTCAGCAATCTCGCAATTCGTACCTCTGTAACCGTCTTGGCAAGAGCAGAAACAAGTTGGCGCGAATCCTCCGGCCATGCCCCCGTTGATGCAGTAATAGTTACCGTTGGACCCGTTGTCCGTGGGTATTTCCGTTGCCTGGCATGGTGCAGCGCATCCAGAGAAGGAGTAGGGCTGACCTTCAACGTCGGACCCAAAGCAAGTGAAGCAATCCTTGGTCTTCAGCGCGGTGCCCTGCGTAGGTGACACTGCGAAAGGTGGATTTTGCGTGAGTAGTTTTAGATAAAGTTGGCGATTAGATTTTTGTCCGCACTCACCTTTGTTATATGGAAAGGGGCAGGTTCTGTGAATCGTTATGGTCGAGAAAGAAGCTCTATATGTGTCCTCGCCTCCTGCTGAAGCCGTGTTGGATGTGAAGCTTGTACCATAAATGTTGACGCTAGTTCCGCTCCCCCCGTCTACGCTAATCCCCCCGCCCCCAGTGCTTCCAGTCGCTACACAGTTGGAGAAGACGCAAAGCGTCACGTCAACTATTGCTCCATTATGAACAGAAAGCCCCCCGCCCCCATATTGTGTTTCGCCATTCTGGAAAGTGAGGGCTCGCAAGCTCAACTTGCCGCCACCGTCGTTGCTGACGCCGCCGATGTACAGCAACCTCCTCGTCCCTTCTCCGTCTAATACACAACTCGCATTGTCTACGTAGCACTTCATTTCCCCCGATAAGCTAGACGTCCACAGCATATTGTCGGTGTTCGCACAGTACGTCCCATCACCGCATTTGTAATTTTTAATTGCCAGTGTTACAACATCGCCATTCGCCATAATTGACGTTCCTGCATTCGTCGAGGTAGACGCTTGGTTGCTCACTTTGTTGAACAGTGACGACATCAAACTAACGGTGTGCGATTCGCAACTAGAGATGCACGTTGCACAATTCGCACCACTGCGATTGGCGAGGTGAATCGAGAAAGGGGTTGCGTGAGTTGACGTTTGCGTAGAACGGTAATCTTCCTTCTCACCTGTATCCCGTGCCACAGGAAGTGCACCAGCACTGGCCAACGACCCCCTCTATGATCCCTTCGTTGATGCAGTAGAAGTTCCCATCAGAGCCATCATCAGACGGGTTGCTGCTGGCAAGGCAAGGCTCACCGACACAAATCTCAAAACCTGCTGCTGTTGTGGTGTAGTCTGCTGCCCATTCGATCGTTTCTCCTTTTGACACCGTGACGCCCACGGGTCCTTCTACGCCACTAAACTCCACCCCTCCCACAGTTAACTTGTCATGAACAGCTTCTGTATCAAACTGGATGATCTGGAGAGGGCCGGCCTCGTCAGTTTGGAATCTACATTCCTCGTAATTGACGTAATTGAGGCTACTGAAGCACTTGCCGTTGACCGCGCAGCTCACAGTGTTCCAAGCATCTTCTGGATCTCCATTATATGAATAGGTGATGGACATTGCAAGGTTCCTCTGTATTGTTGTGGTGCCTCCTATGAGCTGTAGAGTGATAAGAAGAAGCGAAGCGATTGAGGCTGTCATGCTGGGAAACGGGGCAAATCTCCACCCCATTGATGAGAGTTTGAACTGTTTAGACTTCTTCTGCAATCCAATCGAAATCCAGGAGACTTTCTTTTCAAAGAATTTTGCACTTACTTTCTTCCCCTCTTCTTGTGATAGCGTTGCAATCCTCCCGCCTTTCCTAACTTACAAACAAAAAGAGTTTCGTTCCAAAACACAATATTTTGGCTTTAATTATTTGTTTTTCTAAATCCCCATTTTGTTTGCTCCACAATACAAAGATGGTAGGCCCCGCGCTTAAGCGAAACTTCCTCCTCTGGAGACCTTGGAGAAGACCTTTCCTTCCTTCTCTGCCGCCCTCCTCTTGGCGAGGGTGTTTGGGGTCATGAAGGGGCTCTGGTAAGGCGACTGGTAAGGGGCGGCGGCAGCGTCGTTGACAGGGACGAGAGGCTGGGACTGGGAGGGGGGGGGGGAGAGGGGGAGGGAAAGAACGTTAGTTTGCTGGGGCAGAAAGTGGAGCGAAGTGCTGCATACGTTTCTCACCTCCTCGTCCTCGTCTTCAAGGTCAGAGTAGTCAAACTTGCAGAAGCAGGAGAGAAGGCCACCGTCGAGCTTGAGGGAGCCGGCGTGGGGGGCGTTGTAAATGGCGGTTCCGTAGAAAAGGACAACCATGCCTCCAAGCTGGACCCAGCTCCAGACGGTCCACTTCTCCCCGAAGGATGTGGTGACGAAGTAGAAGATGAAGAGGTCGGTTCCCCAAACGGTGATGGGGCGGAAGTTGTCGAGGATGGCATGCCACACGCTGTTGAGCATGAAGGTGACGAGGACCGCGAGAGCGTTGTAGAAGAAGATGGAGAGGAAGTAGAAAAGGAACATCTGTGGAGGATGAGGGTGGAGGAGGGGTTAGGTTAGGTTAGGAGAATCGGTCGCGCACAAAATCAAGGGTCGCCCCTACTCACTTGGCGGAGTTCGGCAGAATTCTGCATCATGGCGATGGTATCGTAAGGGTTCTCCATAGTTCCTCCGACATCAGCTCCAGGGAGGGCGTAGCAGATGGGGTAGAGGACGAAGATGCAAACGACAGTTCCCCAGAAGCCCTCCATGCCAATGAGGAGGAGGGGGGGGGCGGAAATCTCCATGGACATGACCTTCTCTTCGAAGGCGTACTGAAGGGACTGGACGAAGGCACCGGCGAGGATGAGGCAGACCCCCTTGACGGGGTCCTTCCCATCGTCGCCCTCTCCTCCCCCTCCCGAGAACATGGCGGTCATGCCGACGAGGATGATGGAGACGACGTTCCACCCGACTCCGACCCACATGAAATCGCGGAGTTTGTCCTTAAGGACAAAGTGCTTAAGAATGGCGACGAAGATGATGGCAGAGCCGCGGAGCATCTGGTAGATGGAGACCTCAACGTGAAGGAGGCCGAGCATGCAGAGGGCCGTGGCGCAAAGGTCGAAGAGGGAGGGGATGAGGAGGAGGAAGTACATCCAGATGGGGATGGAGGGGGTCTGGGGGAGCGACGATGGGCGTAGCAAAGCAAAGCGAGGAGTGAAGATGGGTGAGTACAGACAGGGTAGGAATAGGGTAGGAATAGGGTAGAAGTAGGATAGAGATAGGATCTCCTTACCTCCTCCTCCTCGGGCTCTCCGACCTCCCCGACAGCGGCGTATCCCTTCCTCTTGCTGACGGACTTCTTGTGCTTGTAGCCGGGGAAGGGGATCTTGAAGGTAAGGACAAGGGCGTGGATTATGAGGGCCGCGCACATGCCTACAAACATACCGAGGGTCTGGAAGAGGGGCTGTACAAGGGGGGAGGGTTTGGGGGGTGGGCGATGAAGCGAGTTAGTGTTGCCCCAATTTCCTCGTGTCGCCCCAATTTCGTTCTCTTTGCCATTCTCCACCCTCCACTTTGCCCTTCCACATCCCCCTTCACTTCCCCACTCTCCTTACCTTCTCGAACTTCTTGACAACACCGTCCATCCCTTCACTCTCCATATCTAGCAGCACCTTGGAAGTGAGAGAGCATCCCGTGCCGGCAACGAGGGCGAGCACAAATACAACAACTTCGGCCATGCCGCAGCCAGCTCCGTGTCCTGAACCGCCCATATTTACTGCGAAAGGGAATAGAGAGAAGATAAAGGATTAGAAGACGTAATAAAGGTCTCAATTAGGGAATTGCTGCAGTCGACGAATGGTGGGGGGGGTGGAGATTTACACTGAATAGGGATACTAAACGGCATCTGCTTAAAATGACAAGAACTGTAATGTACTTATTGAGGTATATAGCGCAACTTCAAGTCGTTTATGAACGTCAAACCTACATTTTTATTGTTATAAGCTGAAAGCCCTTTTCCTTGGTCGGATGGATTCACTGCCTTTGTTTTTTCTGAAGAGGAGAAAAGAGGACGATGTGGTGACTCGCCGCTGGGTGAGCTTACAACGCAGCTATATATTAATAATATCGTCCAACTCGCATCCTTCGATATTGCAACCTCCTTAACGTTACAACCCAACCCTCCCCACCTCAACCTCAACCTTCTCTGCCCCCATCTGTGCCCTCTTCTCGTCAATAAATGTCATCACCGTCCTTTTCGCAGTCTTAAAGCCGGTATTAACTAGAGATTTTGTGACCCTCATGGCCTTCTTCACGGCGCCCTTAACGGGGCCGCGCAGGGGGGCGGGAATCACCTTGTCACAGACCATGTTCACATCAGACGACACCTTTTCCTTGAAACCCGACCAAAGCTCCGCCATGCTCAGACCGGCAGGATTCAGGAGGTTTGCCTTATCGGAGTTACCTAAGGAGGGTGAGGATGAGGCGTGGGTCGAGGGGGAAGTTTCAATCTCAGTTTCAGTCTCAGTCTCAGCCTCAACCTTAGCAGCCTCAACCTTAGCAGCCTCAACCTCGATATCAGCCTCAACCTCGACATCGAGATCGAGCACATCAGGCGTCTCATCAGCGGTGGGGGTGGCAGCAGCCTCATCCTTCACAACCTCCGGCAAGGCAGATGCCTTCACCTCAGCAGCCTCCTCCACCTCCACCACCTCCTCTACCTCCTCAATAGTAGCTGCAGCCGCGCCCGCGCCTGCGCTTACGTCCTCAACGATGCCCTCCCCCCCCCCCTCTCCCGTAGCAGCAGCGGCGGCGGCCTGCTCAGCCTCCAACTCAGCCAGAAGGTCTGGGTTCTCCTCCAGCAACTTGTTCAACTCAGCCTCCAACTCGAGACACTGTTTGGCAGCCTCCACGTATTCAGCGTGGCTGAACGTCACACCGTCTTGGCGGGCGAGCTCGAAACCACGATCGAGGCAACACTGCTCAAGAACATCATCGGCCAGATCCTCCAAAGTGCACGGAGAGGAGGGATCCAGGGCAGCATTGAGGTCGCAAGAAACCTGAGACGAGGCCTGAGATGACACATGTTCTTGTGCTAATGTTGTAGACGCAAGGTAGGCCACAGCCAAAGTATTCAGCAACTTCATACGCACAGGCAATGAAGTCGGAGATCAAGAAAAAACGAAATACAGATGAGTGGGTGTCTCAAGAGTGAGTGATCTATATATGGGTACTGTAAGAGGAGGTCAGGTATATCGTAAGCAGGCGGAGAGGTTCAGATTTTGTAGATGCCGATTTTTGCAGATTTTGAAGGCGATTTCAATTTTCAAATCTTATCAATCATAATTATTATATTTTGATCAAAATAATGTATCTCAATTGATTTTGTGAATTGAATGATACATTTGAAAAATATACATATTTCATATTAGGTAATTTTTCTTTTTAATTTTTTTTCATGTATTTTCTTGATTAATATGTATATTATGACAAATTGAAGTTTTAAATATAAAATTCAACATTTCAAGTAAAAATATATTTGCTTTGTTGTATTATTGAACATTAAATTGTTCGTAGATTGTATTACAATCAAAATTTGAGATCTGATGGATATTTTATGTGTTGAGACTTATATCTTCCATCTTTAAAAATAATTTTTTCGCAAATTTTTGTCTCTTATCTCCAATCTTGTTTACGCGTCAGTTCTCTCCAATAACGCCAAAGTTGCTCCTAAGAGCAACTTATCTACGCCTGCATAAGATCCGTCCACCAGATGACTTCCTACTTCCCTTTTTTCCTTCTCCTCTTCATACAAGCCGACCTTCTCCATGGCCTCTCTACCCTCGAATCCCTCAAAAGCTTCTTAGACGCCTCGAAACCTGCTTGTCACCGTGCTTATACTTTCGACATGCAGGACAAGATTCTCCGACTCTCTAAGGAGCTTACCACCTCGAATCCTACTTCTCTCCCTGCAACTCGCTTGGATCTCCTTGACGGGCCTTCGCGTGTTCTCTACACGACGGCGCCGAATCAAGTAATGGGGTTCTCTTTGGGGTCGGTCCGGTGAATTTATTGTGGGGAGAGGCTGCCCAAATCATAAATACAAAGAAGCGAACATATATCAACCAGATCAACCTGCCTTTCGGTGGCGCGAAGATTAAGCTTATCGCAGATTACATGGAGTGGGGTGGGAGATCAATTGATGGGTTCGACAAAAATAATGCTTGGCTCGTCACCTTCCGAGATATAGGGCTTTACATTTCTGACTCCCCAGACCCACTTATCAAAAAGGACTTTCCACCCTCCACTACGCGAATTTGGAAGTTTGGGTATGTCGATGAGCAAGGGTTCAGAGTTGTGATGGCGGGACGTACTGGCGACCCCGCAGACGATTACCTCTTCCTACTTCAGAAAGATGAAGCCTTGCCAGTATGAATAAATCCTAACCCTGTTGCACTCACTAATTCAATCACTTAGCCATAATTAGTTAGTACATTGCTCTAGTTTCACTCCAACATATAGAACACGAGTTTACAGCCCCCCTTTCTCCCACACCTCAAAACTCCGAATTCCTCCTATCCCTATCCTCCTTCCTTAAATCCGGCCTGACCTTGTTCCTCAGCGCTAGCATGCTTACGCTAACTGCCTCAGCTCCTCCCCCCCCCGCCTGGACGACTGCGATTGGCACCAACATCCCCGCTTTCCATCCCCCCTTCCTCTCCTTGACATCGGGTATCATTGTAATGCTGTTCCTCGCGCTCCTCAGCCCCCTGCTAGCGGCCTTCCCGGCCTCAGCAATGTCATCGCTATCAGTGGCAAGCAAACTCGACTTTGCATCCCCGAGTCCCTCCGCCGCCTTGTTTGCGATGAATTTTGAGACCTTGGAGATTGTGTTTGCTCCCTCAACCGCAACACCTTCGCTAAACTTCCTGAGCCCCTTGTTGACCCCCCTGTGGACTCCGTGCACATTAGGTTTCTTCTTGTATTCCTCCATCGGAATTACGACCAGCTGCTGAGCAGCGCTACCCAAATTTGTGATTGTGTTGAAGGGGGGGGTGGCTTGGACGAACCTGTGAGGGCGAAGAGCGAAGCAATGAGTTAGGGGCATTACGCAGCAGATGCAAGCGCCAAGCAGCTAGCCGCCTTCGCTTCGCTTCGCTTCGCTACGCTTCGCTTCGCTCCTCTTCGCTTCGCTTCGCTTCGCTTCGCTCCTCTTCGCTCCTCGCTTGCGTCCACTCACCTGTGCACTTGGGTGGCGGTGATATGGGAGATCCAATCGGAGCAAATTTTCGAGAACAGTGTTCCCCATCCTGTGACATTTTCCAGCTTGAGGGGCTCCAGGTCGAGGAGGAGGTCGTCGAGGGGGAAGAGGTTGATAAGTTCCGAGTATTTCCCTGTCTTCAATGCCGCCAAATCGACACCAACAGGGGTGTAATTGATTTTCATCTTGGTAGCGTTGACGTTGGCGGACTTGAAATAGGTTTCGGTCTCTCTCGCCTCCATAAGATCGTCGACCTTTTCTCCTTCCCCCCCTTTTCGCTTCTCTGCCCCCCCTCTCCCCCCCTCCGCCGCCACCTTGTCCAATCCCTCATATCCGGCTAAAGGATCGAAGAAATCCTTTACGAAGAAGATAACTCTCTGATCGATGAAACAGCGGAGGGGTTGCATCTTCATGGCGAATCTCGAATCATTCGACATGAGCTTGGCGTCGACGGAGAACTTTTGCTCGGGATGGAAAGACACCAGCTTGATCATAACCATCCCCTCGTCTTCATCCCTGGGGTGCACGACGTCGTTCCTCCACTCTAAGAACGCCTTCTTCTCCTCCTCGCTCGTGATGCACTCGAGGCACCAAAAGTCGCCCAAGTTGATGTCCATTGCGCTGGCGAGGCGAGATCCCTTCATTATTGATTCGGTTGGGGTGACCGAGTCTGTCCTCATTGACAGGTTTCTGACTGTGACCTCGAAGAACTGGCAACAGGTAAGGGTAAGGTGCGGATTCTTAAAACTACAAATACATACAACACATCCGCGGCTCGTTTCGCTACACTCACCTTGCTCGAGTTGCGACAGATTCTCCTCACCATCCTCCTCCCCTTACTCGCCCCCTCATCAACATCATCGTCCCCCCCCCCCCCTTCCCCCCCCTCCCCCTCAACTTCAACCAACCCATATTTAGCTAGTCTATTCCCCCCTTCCCTGTCCCTAATCCTCAACTCCAAAGCTACCTCTCCCTCCACGTCCTCAACCCAGTCGTAACCTTCGAACAAGCGCACCACAACAGTTAGTCCGTTGACAACACAGCTCGTCCCAACCTCCACGCCTTCATCCCCCCCCACGATGTCCCTCACTCCCATGTCCCCCTCCTCGATCCCTCCCCTCCCCCCCGCCACGGGAACGTGCTGCGGGAAAATCTTGATCTGCTTGCTCTTTCTCTCTCCCCCCCCATCGTCGGCGTTGTACCATATCGCACCGGTAGGCGCCGAGGCGTAGGAGGGAAAGTCGTCGTAAACCCAAGAGCTGTCAAGTGAAAGGTCCCCAATGTCGTCCTCCTGCTCAACCGATGTCATGATCCCCCCATCACCCCCCTCATCCATTTCCAATGGGTGCGCATTCACCTTCATGTCCAAGGTGTAGTAGTTGTCCTCGATCGTGATGCCCAATATATCTCCTTCATCTTCACCCACCCCCTCATTGGCCTTGTCACCCCCGATGACTTGGTACTTCTCCCGAAGTTGAGTAGCCGTGAGCTGGTCGTCGGGGGTGTTTATGAGGTCACCTTCTCCGTCATAAAACTGCTCCTCTTCGTCCTCCCCTTCCCCCTTCTCCGAATAGTGGGGGTCCTCAACCATGCGACTGAAGAATAAGTCCCCTCCAACTTCCTCCCCCCCCCCCTCTATCTCCCCCTCGACAACCTCCTGCATCTCCTTATCCTTCACCCCTTCCCTCCTCTTCCTGACCTCCTCCCTAATCTCCTCCTCGAGCTCCCTGCTGCACCCAAATAGCCACCACCACTGGCCGACCATTTCCATCATGATTCGGAAGGTGTCCCTGCACAGGTAGAGTCTGACGCACTCAGCTGAAGGACCCTTATCGGGCTGAGAGATCTGGAAGGACATTCGGGGGTTTGGAGGGGTCGCGTTGGGGTCGCGGAGCAGGATTAGGGTCAATGTGCTGATGGTTATCGGGGTGACGAGCCTGTGAAGAGCAAAGGGGGGTGGATGTTAGCCTACTGGACGACGGTTCGAACTTCCTGCGCGAAATTCTTACCTTCCAGTGGTTAGATCTTCGATCCTCTTGTTTCCGACCCTTCCCTCGACCCCTTGAAAGAAGGCCTTCCATCTCACTCCTCCCCCCCCCATGTTCACCGTGCTGATCTTGACCTCGTTGACGCTCAGCAGGAACGTGGCCGGCGTGACAGACGGCGATTGAGGGGATACGTAGTGTACTAGGGGCGAGTGGAGGTTGAAGAATATGGCGTAGGAGGAGTTGGAGTCAGCAAAGCTGCTCTCTTTGGGGCCATCTCTATTCTCTTCCTCTCCTCCTCCCCCCCCCTTCCCGAACTTCCCGATCACCCTAAGCATGACGCCTTCGTTAACCCTATATCTCCAGCAAAGTTCCGTGAGGTCTATCTTGACGAGACCGCCCTCCCCCGTGTCCTTCTTGAACTCCACCTCGACCATGAACTCCTCCCTCGAAGGGACGTCGTTCCTCCTGTAAAGCTGCATCTTCCTCTTGTCCTTCTTCCCGTCCCTCCTACCCTCCTGGCCTGAAAGCTCCTTTATTCTCGCCTTCACGAACTCCATCCCGCCTCCTTGATTTCTCAGCCTTGTGAAGAAGGAGAGTCCACACAGCGTCAGCTCGAACATGCACGCCCCCCCGAAGGCTGTGCTTCTGGTCATGCTCCCTTCCCCCCCCTCTGCCCCCCTTTCGACATCCTCGAAGTAAGGGCTCATGCCCTCCGCATCGTGCCCTTTATCCTCCTTGAGCGTTAAAGTAAGCAGCCCAACGTCCAGCCTAACATTCGTCAACAGCGACGGTGTCGAAGCGGAGGCTGTGTGTGTTTTCGTCTTCGCCTTTTCCTTTTCTTTCTCCTTCTCT
Organism: Triparma columacea; assembly: GCA_030267965.1. Classification (NCBI taxonomy): domain Eukaryota; class Bolidophyceae; order Parmales; family Triparmaceae; genus Triparma; species Triparma columacea. Next base: position 38,013 of record BRYA01000042.1, on the reverse strand, counting down.
CCTCCTCCTCCCAACAATTTCATAACGCCCAAATCCTTCTCCTCCAGCTCGACGTGAAAGACTGGTATCTCAACCCTAACCCCTCCTCCCTCTCTCTCTCTCTCCCCCTGATCCCACCATATCATGTTCTCCCTGAACCACCCTGCCTCACCCTTTACCCGAACTACCCTTATCTGCTCCCCGGTTACCTTTGATTCCAACATTTCAACTATCTTCCTCTCCTCCCCGTCGGTCCTGTACCCAGCCCTGATGCCCGAGACCTCAAAGTTGGCAGTCTACAATTTTCATTGGCGGTGCGAAAGCGAAGCAGCGAGGTGGTTGGTGAGGTTGTGGTTTTGTGGGTTTTGGGTGTGTGTGTATGGGGTGGGAGAAGTAGATCAGTATAAGCGGTGACCTCGATTCCCCCCCCCTCCCCCCCCCACTTGCTTTCGTTCTCTACCCCCTTCTTCCCCCTCCCTTCTCCTTACCTCGATTCTCCCCTCCCCCCCCCCCTGTTTGCTCTTCCTACCTCCCCCCTCCCCAATTTCAACCCACGCCTCCACCTCCTGCTTGGTGAAAACCAAGCTGAAGCCCTTCCACTTAAAGTGCGTCTCCTCGTACGCTTCCTCTCCCCCTTCCACAATGATCTCGTTGTTATTACCATCCTCGTTATTTCCCTCTTCATTATCCTCCCCGCTATCCTTCGTCGGTTTGAATTCTTCAGCAAGCTCCCCAAGTTTCTCGAACCATTCAAAATCCCCATCCTTAACCTTCACCTCAACCCTACCAATCTCCCCCTTCCACCCGTTCCTCCACTCGAGTTTCCCCCCCCCCTCAACCCTCCCATAAACTTCCCCCTTAACTCTCAAGTCCTCAACGGATATGTTATAACCCTCCCCATCATTATCTTCATATCTCCCTCCAATCCCCTCGACAAAAACTTCCCTCCCCCCCACTTCAATCCCAACTTCAACCCCCTCAATCTCAACAGCCCATTTCCTCCTCCTCCCTTCAATCCCCTCGCTAATACCCCCTATAAGACTACCCCGTAAACTCCCACCGTTAGCATCCCAGAAACCTTCCTCGTCCCCGATTTCACTACCAAAGTATATCTCACCACCTGTATTCATCAGCCCCCCTTCGTGAGTACTTACGCCAGCTGATTTTAGGTTGGAAGCGTATTGGTCTACCATGGTTTTTACAACGGACATATTTACGGAACCTGTGGTAGGGTCTACCAAGGGTGATGAGGTGGTGGAGGAGGAGGGGGAGGGGAAAGAAGGTACGGGAAGGAAGGTAGATACCTGAAGGACCTATGAATTAGGTGTGTTTTGGGGGAGAGGCGTGAGTAGTGTTAGTTACATAATCCTCTGTTCGTATACCTGTTTGTTATCCCATGCTCGTTGTCCTAAACATATCTTCTCTTTCTTCTTCAAAAGCCCCCCCTCCCTATCTCACCTCTTTCCCTCCTCTATCCCCTTTCCCCCCTTTATTTCTTCCTTCGTCTATAAATTTAACCAACTTCCCAACGTCCTCGTTAATCCTAACGTTAACTTTACCTACGAAACCAACCCCACTATTATCTTCAATGTCTTTCTTTAACCGTGCGTAGGATAGATTCAGAACCTCACACCCTTCCTCTTCTTTCGACGATCCACCAGACGAGGGAGGTAAGAGGTGTAGTGATAGTAACTCTAAATTCATTTCATCAACACCCCAGTCCTCAGCGGTTACGCCTAATGAGAAATCCGCTAATGTCAACTTAATCGAACCGACGTCAGTAGGGGAGGTGAGAGTGGTACAGGTTAAGAGGATAGATACGTCAGATACCTTCAACGTGCAACTATCAAAGTTACCAGTGATTTGTCTATAAAGGACCGTTTTTAGATCAGGGCGAAAACGGTTTTAAGCGTGAGTTTATTAAAGGGGGGGGGAGGGGGTGGAACAGTTTTGTATTTACACACGAACATTTCTCTCACCTCATCCACCATGGGTCTGGTTTATCCTTTTCTTTTCTCTCCTTCTGTTTCACCTCTTCTTCATCTTTTTCTTTTTCTTCATCTTTGTCATCCACCACCTCTTCCTCTTCCTCCCCCCTATCCCCCTCCCTACCCCCACTCAAATTCCCCTCTACTTTAACTCCCTCAATAACCACCTCAACACATCTCCCAATCCAGTTAACCTTCAAAACCATCCTCTCAATCTTAACCCTTCCAACCCTCACATCCCCCCCTACAATTTTCGCTATTATTAGTGCGAGTTTGTTTTTAGTGTATTCGTTAAATTCCAAATCCCTAATCTCTACATAAATATTCTTCCCACCTCCCTCATCTGTTCCTGTTTTGTCAACTTCAATAACGTAACCAGGTATTAAATGAAGGTCGAGTATTCGTGTTTTTATTAAACGTAATGGGAGAGATGATAAAAGGAGCGGGAGAATGTAAGGGAGGTATGTTGGAGACGTTGTTGGAGGTGGTGGTGAGGACATGAAGGAAGGGGGGGAAGGAACCTAAGGGAAAGGGAGTGGAGGTAGGGGGGATTGAGAGAGTTAGGGTGGGTTTGAGAGATATGAGAATGTGGGGGTTCGAGCAGTTTTTGTGGTGCTGTTTGTTTTGTTCCTCAGGATAGTTGTTTGGCAGCCATTTGAAGGTTGCTGGCGTTTAATCATAGCGCGTGTCTCCGAAATGCACGTCGCATATCATAGAGAATGTCAACTTGTCGGGTTCTCTCTTCATCGGAACGTACAACACTTTCTTCCTTTCTCCTCCTCCCTCATCTTCCTCCCTCTTCCTCCCCTCCTTTACCTCTTACCTTATTGTGTATGTGTGTGTGCGTGTGTGTGTATATGAGTATGTATATGTGTGTATGTGTACTGGTCAGTCCATGAATTAGAGTGCAGTGATGTTATTTATAGTATTAGGGAGGATATTTCCAATAGCTCGAGTTGAGGATTTTAGGAATTCTTTGATATTTTCACTCAAAAATGACGCAAATTGATCAAACGAAGCTGATTGAAGATTCCTAATAATCAAGTAACTATATGTTGAGCGTAAATAGCTTGTAGATGAAATTAAACAGGAATTAGAGAGTACTTTGCTTTTGAAGTGTTGTGAAAGCAGGAAAAATCTGAAGAAAAGTGTGAAGACCATGCCCAGACATTTACTGTCCATTACTAACCCTATACCAATAACAAAAGAATTCATGTCGACGGTGCCGTCGCATTGTCTAGATCTCAGCTCGCACGTTAACACATTTGCGCCTAGTATAAAAATAGAAGGATGCAAGAAGGAAGAAGATGGGTCGGAGGACCTTGGTATCCTTCCTTTGTTTCAAGGAGAGAATAAGGGCGAATCGATAGCAGGTGGCGTCGGAGGATCGGGAAGCGAAGTAATTGTTAAAGAGGAAGACGTGGTACGGCATGAATTGCTTGTTTGCCAACCATGTGATGAGGATGTGGACATTGTTGCTGAAAAGAAGACTAACAGCAGGAGCGACGAATCTTGGGATGGTGATGGTAATGGCGAAGAAGACTTTGACGAGGACGATGACTCTTGGGATGGTGATGGTAATGGTGGTGAAAATGATGATGATGAAAATGAGCCTGGGTATGAAAAGAAGTCTCAGTGCGGTATTAGCACAGTATGGTATACATGCCCACAAGAAGGATGTGAACATAAGGCGAAGGAGAGAGGTGACATCAAAAAGCACCTTGCTAGTATACACGATATTGGCGTAATATGGCATTCATGCCCGCAAGAAGGTTGTGAGTATAAGGCGAAGCAGAAAAGCACTATCAAGCAGCACCTTGCTAATGTTCACGATATTGGCGTAACCTGGCATTCATGCCCGCAAGAAGGGTGTGAATATAAGACGAAGCAGAGAAGCAATTTCAAGAGGCACCTAGCTCATATTCACGATATTGGCGTAACATGGCATGCATGCCCACAAGAGGGTTGTGAATATAAGGCGAAGATGACATGCAATATCAAGCAGCACCTTGCAGATATTCACGACATTGGCGTATCCTGGCATACATGCCCGCAAGAGGGTTGTGAATATAAGACGAAGCAGAGAAGCCATATCAAGGATCACCTTGCTAATATTCACGATATTGGCGTAACTTGGCATTCATGCCCGCAAGAGGGGTGTGAATATAAGACGAAGCGGAGAGGCCTAATCGAGAAACACCTCGCTAATATTCACGATACTGGTGTAACATGGCATTCATGCTCGCAAGAGGGTTGTGAATATAAGGCGAAGGAGAAAGGCAGCCTCAAGAGACACATTTCTAGGCATCACCTCTAACTTGATTCATCTTAAGCAGAGTTGAAGCTTCTAAACCTTTTATTGTTGCATAAATATATTTGACCTCTTTATCAATTTATTGCCCCCTTACTTTGGACTAAAGAATTGAAACGTCTCTTCCCCACACAACAATCGTCGTTATGTAAGTTATCTTTATGCCCCTCTACCAATATTTGGATGCTACTTTCAACAATCTGGAAATGACTTCTGTATAATCTATGTTATGTTCACACGTTCTGTTCCAGAATCTCGATCCTGGCTTTCATCCCTCCTTCCCCCTCGAGCCCCATTTCCTCCTCGCACGCCGCCACCACCTCTTTCAGTTTGAGTTCCGCAGGCGCCTCCTCGCCGTGAATGCCCACGAAGACTGCCCTTGCCCTCTCCACGAGCGACCCGCCGCTCTTCTTTGGCGATAGCGGCTTGTTGATCGTGGCGTCGAGCTTCACGGCATTCTCTAGCTTAGCTTGCGCCCTTGGCACCGTGCCGCTGCTCGCTTCGATCCTCTCCGCGCTGTCCGTGGTCACCCAGATGGCTGTCCCGTCCTCCTTATCGCAGACCCTCATCAGCCCCGCGTAGGTCTTGCCCTTGTCGTGCTGGGCAAGGAAGTCCTCAAAGTCCCTAAGCTCCCCCCCCCGCTTCGCCCCCCCTCCCCCCCCCCCTTCCACCTCATCCTGCACGCTGCTGAAGTCAGCAACACTGCTGTCCTTGTCCAGTCCGTCTACAAAGCCCTTGGCCTTCGCTAGGAACGAGGCTGGCGCGACAGGCACGAATGGGCAGAACACCTTGGCCAAAGCCGCAGCGCCGTTGGCTACTGACATGGCTTGAAGGCCAACGCGCATCATCGGCATGTACCTGGGGGGGCGAGCGCGGGGGGATAGAGTTAGGGGAATGGAGGGGGGTGGGGGGGGGAGGGGCGAGCGAAGCGAGTGTAAAGAAGTCGCAGCTGTCCTTCTACTACGAGGGAGGCGGGCGCGCTTGCTTCGCCCCTACGTACTTGTCGACGAGGTCGCTCTTGGTCTCGATCTTGATCGGGTAGACGCCCCTCCCGTCGTACACGGGCGTGTGGGTGTACTCGTCCACGAGGTAAAGGTACAACGTCTTCTCAACCATGGTCGCCTTGACCTCCTTGATCTTCTTCTTGAAAGCTCCCCCGAAGAAGCTCTTGGCGTACTGGATAGGGCTCTCGATTAGCCCCGTGCCCTCCTCCACAAGGTCGGTTACGGTGCCGACCCAGTTCTCAGCCTTGTGCAGCATGCTCTCCTGATCCGACTCGCTAACGTCAGCGCCGGGGGGAGGCAGCTCGTAGGGCAGGATCACGAAGCATGTGGGCGTCGACACCTCCGTGGCATCGAAGACGGCCTTGCACAGCTGCGGGGCAGAAGAAGGGTTAGGTGAGGCGAGGTGGTTTTTTTCTCGTTCCCCCCGCACTGCTCACCTTGCTGGTAGATTTCTCGACGAGCATTTGTGTGGCCTTGCTCATCATGAGTATCTTGGCCTGCCCCTCTAGCACTGACGCCGTGCTCTCCACCACCACGTTCTTGAGTCCTCTCGTCAACGCCATAAGTTCATTCAGCTGCGCCTGCATTGCGTCCTCGCGAGACTTGTTCTTCGCAGCCTCTGCCTCAGCTAGCTTTCTCTCCAACTCCATGATCAGAGCATCCTTCTCGTTGATCCGAGCATCCTTCTCGTTGGTAGTCTGCGCAATCTTCTCTTCAAGTAGGCGCGCTTTTTCCTTTGCGTTTGCAAGGTTCCTCTCCAACGCTTCCTTAGCCTTAAGTAATTCCTCGCTTACAGCAGCATCCTCATCCGCGCCGGCGGAGTGCTCAGAAGTGGGTGTAGGAGCAATTGACTTACGTCTCTTCATGACAGCGACGGCCTTCTTCACTTTGATTTCGTTGGCCAACAAAGAAATCCGGTCGATGAGGGCAGTAGCGGTGGAAGTTGAGGAGGCGTATTCTTTGGAACTCTTGACGGAGGAGCGGTCTTTGTAATCGGAGAGGAGATCAGTGAGAGAGCCAAGATTGGAGTCGACTTTCTTGGTGACAATGTCGAGGGCGGATGTTGAGGAAGTGGGGGAGGGGTGGGAGAGTTCGTGGAGAGCTTCGACTGCAAGAGCAGCAGACTCGACATCAGCAGCACCTCCGCCGGCGTCTCCAGCGTTAGCATCGGTGATGAACTGCGAGAGAGTCCGGTGAAGAAGTGCGAAACAATTCTTAGAGAGCAGATAATCCTTGAAGTTGTCGGACTTGGAGAGGATCTTGATGGCTCGGACGGAGGAGTGGAGAGGAAAGACGCCTGTGGGGGGAGGGGGGTGGGGGAGTTAGGCTGTGAAAGGGAGAGATGAGGTGAGGGAGCGGGGATGAACTTACCGTAATCGTAATCTTCACCACCTTCAAGATTCAATGTATTCTCGAGAAGTTCAACTATTCTGTCGATGGCGTGTTTGTTGTCTGATAGAAGATCAAACAACTCGCCCTCTTCGTCACCGCCAACCAAGTACGCTACAGTTGCGGCTGCTTTCAGGGATTGGTAGTGCTTCTGTTTCACCAGTGGATCGAGCACTTTTGCCACCCCTGCAACGCGTAGGTATGGCACGGCAAATTCAGCTTGGGCGACATTCATGAGGAATATTAGGGACCAGCTTTCGATGCTATTATCCCTCTTCCATTTGCCCAAGTCCTCGCCAGCTTCTTTGATTATCTCCATCACGCAGGCGAGAATGTCTACTGTTGAGTCTTTTGGATTTAGAAGGAGAGGAGCTGTAGAGGGATTTCGTGCGATCTTGGACAGAGCCCAAACGCTATATCTGCGACACTCGGGTGAAGGGGAGTCTTTCGTTGCATATTGAAGGAGTGTTGGGAGGAGAGAGGGAAAGGTAGCTAGTCCAAATTGGACGTCTGCGCCACCACAAGAAATGCCCACTATCGCTCCAAGCGCTCTCTCCCTCGCAAGCTTGTACACCTCCCCTTCCTTCCCAACGACCTCAAGCAGACTTGTCATCAGTCCGTCAAGCTCAAACATTCCCTTCTTCACATCTGCGCCACCAAGAGCAATGCTCCGTATCGCTCCAAGTGCGTTCTCCCTCGCAACCTTGTACTCCTCCCCTTCCTTCCCAACGACCTCAAGCAGACTTGTCATCAGTCCGTCAAGCTCAAACATTCCCTTCTCCACATCTGCGTCGTCAGCATTAGCAATGTTGCCTATCGCTCCAAGCGCCTTCTCCCTCGCAACCTTGTACTCCTCCCCTTCCTTCCCAACGACCTCAAGCAGACATTTCATCAGTCCGTCAAGCTCAAACATTCGCTTCTCCACATCTGCGTCGTCAGCATTAGCAATGTTGACTATCGCATCAAGCGCCTTCTCCCTCGCAACCTTGTACTCCTCCCCTTCCTTCCCAACGACCTCAAGCAGACATTTCATCAGTCCGTCAAGCTCAAACATTCCCTTCTTCACATCTGCGCCACCAAGAGCAATGCTCCGTATCGCTCCAAGTGCGTTCTCCCTCGCAACCTTGTACTCCTCCCCTTCCTTCCCAACGATCTCAAGCAGACATTTCATCAGTCCGTCAAGCTCAAACATTCGCTTCTGCACGTCTTCGTCGTCAGCATTAGCAATGTTGACTATCGCTGCAAGCGCCTTCTCTCTAGCCTCCTTGTACGCCCCACCTTCCTTCTTGACAACCTCAAGCAGCCCACTCACAATCCCCTTGTAGTCGTACAACTTCTTTTGATTGTTCTCATCCTCCGCAAGGGCGACAATAGACTTAGCAGCAGCCGTGACTTTACCCACGTCACCCCCCGTCAAGTCCTCCACGAGTGCATCTAGTTTGTCCATTGCTTACCACTGAAGATCCTCGAGAAGTTACTACAGAAGAAGATAAAATTACCAAGTCAAAAGCAATTTAAGAAATACAACCTGGGTCAATGGCGTGCGATTGATCAATCGCAGCCTTGAGCAAACGAGAAATAGCGTAGAGCGCCTTCTTGTGGGTCTTATACCCTCTTTTCTTTGACTCAACTCACAGCGCAGGGATTGCAGGGAGCTGAGCTTTGGACCCTAGACAAAAGTTTTCAGAGAAATAGGAAATTTTACAGGCAAAGGCAAATAGTCACTCGTTGGAACCAATCAATCAGATCGCCGGATTTGTGGATATATAGCCTTAAATCAACTTTTTAGCGAAGTTATAGGCAAAATTTAGGCAACCAACAAAAAAAAAGCCACCCAAAACCAACCAAAATCCTAAAAGATGTCATATCCAACACCATTCACAACTTCAGACAACAATCTACCAACATCATTCACAGACGGTACAAGAAACTCCAACAATAGGGATAATAAACCTGCTAAAACTAGACAAACAAACCACAACAACCCCAAAGGTTATGCACCTCGACAACAGGGTAGGGGAAGTAGGGGAGGAAGGGGAGGTAGAGGAGGTCGAGGAGGTAGAGGAGGTCGAGGAGGTAGAAACGGTGGTGTCGGTGGTAACTATTATGGCAATCATCAACAACAACAACAACCACAAATACAGCCCCTCTTCCCCCCCCCACCGCCTCCACCACCTCAAACACCTCTCCAACCTTCAACCCCTGGAACGTACCTAAACGTAGCTGTAGAAGGTTGCGCACACGGTGACCTAGATGCCATATATTCCGCCATCCTAAACCGTACGAACAACCAGCCTCCAGACCTTTTGATAATCTGCGGTGACTTCCAAGCGATCCGTAACGAGTTTGATTTCGGTACAATATCAATGCCCGACAAGTACAAGTCCCTCGGTAGTTTCCACAAGTACTACACAGGCGCATCAACAGCGCCTTGCCTAACAGTTGTAATCGGCGGTAACCACGAAGCCAGTGGTTACATGAACGATTTGTTCTACGGTGGTTGGTTGGCACCGAAAATATACTACCTCGGCGCCGCTGGTTGCATCGACGTCGGTGGGGTTAGGATTGCGGGGTACAGCGGTATCTACAACTCGAGGCACTGGGGGTTAGGACATTATGAGAGAGCACCGTTCGACTCGGATACTGTTAGGAGCGTTTATCATACTAGGGAGGTCGAGGTTAGGAGGCTAGGTATGCTTGGGGGTAGGGAGGAACGACCAATCGACATAATCGTATCACACGACTGGCCACAGAGGGTTGCTTACGGTGGTAATTTAGAGGAGCTATTCAGGAAGAAGAAGTTCCTCAAGAAGGAGGTACTCGACGGCAGTTTAGGGAGCCCGGGGGGGGAGTGGTTATTGAGGGAACTTAAACCAATGTGGTGGTTCAGTGCACACTTACATGTAAGATACGAGGCTACTTTAAGACACGAGGTTAGTAAGGGGGTAAGGGAGGAGAACGACGACATGGTTGGGGTAGAGGCAAGAAAGGGACCTGACTGTAAGGTTGAGGAGGGTATCGAGAGACTTAACGAACAGTTCACGAGGTTCCTAAGCCTGGACAAATGCCTACCAAGGAGACAGTTCCTAGAGCTACTTCAAATACCGAGGCCGGAGGTGGAGCACGGTAAAGAAGTTAGGATGACGTACGACGCTGAGTGGATGGCTGTGGTTAAGAAGACCGAAAGATGGACTAGCGCTGGGAGAGGGAGAGTGCAGGTTGGGAACGTTGAAAGAGCGAGCAAGGGGGAGATCAATGATATGGAGGAGAGGATTAAGGCTCGGAACGGTGGGACGATGGATATCAAAGAGGAGGGATTCGTTATGACGGCACCGGGACCGAGGGAAACGGAGGGGAGAAAAATGGATAGGAGAATGTGGAAAATGGGAGGGGTGGAAAGTTTGGGGAACCCACAGACTGATAGGATCATTGACATGATAGGGATCGAACACGTAACGACAGTGCCGTGGAGGGGGGGGGGAGAAGGAGGAGGAGGAGGAGAGGAGAGGAAGACACTGAGTGTGGAGGAGGTTGAAAAGAGCGTTATGGATGATGATGAGATCGAACTTGATGAGGAGGAGGAAGAAGATGGGGGGGAGGGAGGGGGGGAGGGAGAAGATGTTGAGGACGACAATGAGATTGACCTGGATGACGAAGACGAGGAGGGGGGGGATGGGAATGAAATTGAACTTGAGGAAAAGGAGGAGGAGGAGGGAAGAGATACGAAGAAACCAAGGAGGGGAGGGATGGGAATGCCAGAGCCGGTTAATAAGGAATAGTAAGAGGGGAAATGATTGGAAGGAAAAAACAACAAGGAATATACAACTGAACTCAAACACTTTCACCCCACCCGACCCCAATTCTTGGATTCTGAAATGAAACCAAATTCCAAAAAAAACAAGCTTTACAACCCAACCCACAAGCCCCACCTTCTCCCGTCCCCCCTCCCCCCCAAACCCCTTCCAACCAAATGAGTTACCGTCCTAGGGTGGATCCAACAGAGTACGCCCGCGAGAAGGCTCGAAAGATTGAAGCTGCCAAGAGGAGGCGTGAGGAGATTGCCAGAAAGAGGGCAATGGAGGAAGGTGATACCGCCCCCGATCCCTCCCCCGACCCTTCCCCCTCCCGGTCCTACCAGGAACCCTCCAGATCTTCACCCATAGCTGCCGAAAGGATGCAGCAGAAACCACCCCCACCTACCTTTACTCCTTCACCCAACAAGTTCGCTCCTTCTCAACAGTGGCTTGTCGGTCCTTTGAACCCTGAAGGGACCGAGTTTGACCCTGCAATGTTTGAGAAGAATCGTCAGCAGTCCGGTCCGACCGAAGATTCCGACCGCCCTTCCACCTGCCTAGCAATCAACCACTCCCAGACAGAGTGCTGCATAGGGTCTTCAGACCACGCTTCGTACACGATATCGACGAGGAACGGGGAGCCGAGGTCTAGGCTTTACAGCCGCAACGCAGGCCACATGGACTGGGTCAGCGCTGCCTGCTACCTCTCTGATAACAGGGTGATGACTGGGGGGATGGACGGGAAGGTCTGCCTCTGGAGGAGGGGCGGCTCGGACTGCAGGGACCTCTACGGCGAGCAGGGGTCGGTGTCGGTCCTCTCGTCGCTCTCGAATTCCACCCCGATCGCAGCTTCGGCGGGGTACGACGGTTCAGTCATTGTTTGGAACTGCTCGTCGTCGTCACCTTCAGAGACCAAGATAGAAAACAGGAGGAAGCAGGTGAGAGGTTAAGGAAGGAACGAAATGCCAGGCAAAGGGGGGACTGCTGGCGCACGCTCTGCAAGGCAATTTTAACCCGCCGATGGGAACCACCCTGCATCACAGCTCCCTCCCATCACGGCCTTCGCATCGGACTCTGAGGGGAACCTCGCAGTTTCAGGATCTAACAACGGCCTGGTTAGGTGAGCATCAACCGGGAGTCGAAATAATACGGCAATGGTACACTGTTCACGCTAAACGAAACGCTTCGCCACCTCCTCCGCAGCCTTTGGGACTTGAACAAGGGAGTATGCCTGAAGGCTGCCCTCGGGAAGCACGGCACTCAGGTCCAGAAAGTCATCAACGACGAGAATTGTGGAGAAAGTAAGAAGAAGGGAAAACGGCCATATCCAATACAAGCACGGTGTATTAAGCTAACCCTATCCCCCCCCCCCTAACACGCTCACTACAGTTTTCTACACAGCTGGGGTCGACGGTAAGATTGGAATGTGGGACACTCGCAGTCAGCTCGGATCTGCTACGGGCAACGAGATCGGCGCCACGGTCTCCACTTCGCCCTTCACCTCCCCCTCCCGATCTGGGGCCGCTCCCATATCCGGGCTGGTCAACGTCGACGACAACCACGTGCTGGCGGCGGGAGGGAACGACGTGGCGCTGCTGGACAAGAGAATGAACTTGCAGGTCGTAGGCAAGCCAATGGGGGGACACAAGGTGAGCTTTAGAGCGGGGCTCTCGTCACCTTCCCTTCCTTTCCCTCCCCTCCTCCACCCATCTACATCTAACCCTCACCGCCGCCCCCCCATTTCAATCCACCCTCTCCCCTCCAGAAACCCATAGCCTCCCTGTGCCTCGGTGGGGGTGGCCTCGTTTCGTTCAGCGGTTCCATCGACGGCATGGTGATCGCCCACGACCTGCGGACCACGAGGCCCATCTACGGCATGGGCGCGAACAAGAAGTCGGCGAGCTTCCTAGGGACGACCGACACGAGACTCATTGTGACAGGGGACGACGGACACGCCTTAGTTTACGCCTTTTCATAGTTGAAATTACACAAAACCCAAACTCCTTTTCTCCTTGCCAGCCTATTCTATCTTAATTTACCCCCCTTCCAAGAATCCCGCAGCCATCCCATCCCATCCGCCGTCAAAATTGCAAAATCGATTCCGCCGTCAAACCCCCCCCCCCCCCTCACCCCCCCCTCGCCCCCGGTAAAATAAATTCATCTATCTGTGCATATCTGTGCATATCTGATCTGATATATCTACCAATTCCCCCCCCCCTCCCCCCGGTAAAATAAATCTGTCCTCTACCTGTGCATATCTGATATCTGCTTTTCTCGTGTCCACTGCTTGAGTTTCTGTGTTGTACTGGAAGTGGTACACACACACACAGCGAATGCCGAGCAGCGAGCCGAGGTGTCGTATGTTAACTAACGTATTGGAAAAATGTGAATCCCCCCCTTCCAACCTTCTCTCACCTCCCAAGTCTGTCCCTCTTGAATCACCCTCGGAACCACGACAAAGAGGGGATACTTATACGCGAGTCGAGATTTAGTATAAGCAGAAACTCCCATCACATTTCCCTGCCCTGTCGAGTGTTGGATTAACAACCCGTGGTCTTCATGTTTCACCTGCACCCTCCTGTCTCTCTGTAGGTTTTTTGGGCACGTTATCGTTAGCACGCCCTTTACTTGTACGTTGGGATCGGTGACGGTACCGGTACAGATGGCAATTGGCGTGCTTTGCTCGCAAAACAGCGTTAATAAACACATGGGAAAAAATAGCTTGTGAGTGGGTACAGACAGGTTGTGAAAATTTACTTGGGGAGGCGTTTGGCCAAAGTGGGTAAAATAAAAAAGTGGGTTTACCCACTATTTATCCGATTCGGAAATATTCCCCCGGTACAGGCTGCGTGTGGTAGTAGGTAGAACGGAAATAACCAAAATAAAAAAGGAAAACCCCACTTTTTACTGAAAAAATACACACTTTGACCAAAGGCCTAACTGGGCGTACAGAATTCTAATACCCATATTCTTCTCTGACCAAGTTAACACTCACGAAAACAGTGTTCAGGATTAACAACTTGAATTTCATCACTAGTCCGATTGTGATGTGTGCAGGTCGGGATCAAAACCAATCGAATCCTTCCCCCCCCTTCCTTCCGTCGTTTATCTGCAAGTGGGCGGTAGCTTGGTAAGGCTGTGAGCATCCAGCTATGCAACAGGTCCCCACGTGAACTGCCTGAAAGATCTTGGTATGCCTGCTTCCGTGTAGATGCTGTATTTTGAGTAGAGGTGTTAAATCTGAGAACGCCTTGACATGTTGTTGAAGAAGGGTGGAAGAAACCTAGGGATAGGTCAACGACGACCAAAACGCTTAAAGTGGCGGTAACCGGAGTTCAAAATACCGTTTCGCTTACCGGTATGCATCAAAAATACGCTTGAATTGCAATCACTTCTTTTTGTTCTTTGCCTTGCCACTCGTGAAAGTAGGTCGCCACCCGTCCGCCAGTGCTTTAACGCCTGCGAGTAGTGAAAATATCACGTAAGCCAGGAAGAGGTCTTTGCCCGGATCAGTGAAGTCGACTACAGGAGTTGTAGAGGCAGCAGCAGTCGAAGAGGCAGCAGCAGTCGAGGCAGTAGTCAGGCTCTGAAGGTTTGAAGTTGATAGCAAAGTGAGCGGGGTATAAGTTGATAGCAAAGAGAGCGGGGCAGCTGTAAAGCTTTCAACGAGAAAGGTAGGGTGCACAATCATCACCAAAATAGCCCTAAAAGGAAGGAGCAAAGAAAGTGGGTCCCAGCAACAAAGCAAAGGCATCATTGTTAAGCGACTTCAAGGGAGACCCCACTCAATTCATAAGATTGACGGGATGGAATTGGTACCAGGTGCGAAGTATAGCCGTTTGTTTTTGCTCATGAGCGTCTTAGACAGAAAATAAGTGAGAAAGCATCTCGGTTGTGTGTGTTTATTGGTTTTGAGGCCTGAATACTGTGCTGGGAGGCTGTGCTGGGAGGTTTATATTCGTTTTATGGTTAGGTTCTGTAGATATAACGTCATCAATGTTGGATATAACACATGAATAACTAACAATATCACGTTCTCCTCTCTAAACAGGAGCTGGCTCCGGAACTGGCAGCAAATATTCCAAAAATGTGGGCGCACCTTCTAAGAATATAACAGCGGAACAGAAAGGTCACGACAGATTCAAAAGCAGCAAAAGCAAGAGCGGGAAAGCAAATAATGCTGTGAATGCTGTGAGAAAATCACAACCCTCGGGATCTACATTAACCAAGTCACAAGGACAGACCAACTATCAACAGGGACAGTATCAACAGGGCCAGTATCAACAGCAAGGATCACAGGGCGGAGGAGGATCGTTGGATCAGTCCACGCAACAATCTATGCAACAGTCCACGCAACAATCCATGCAGCAGCCCCAGTCCATGCAACAGCCCCAGTCCATGCAGCAGCTGACCACGCAGCAGTCCCAAGTGAACGCCGGGGGGAACGCCGCTTCCTCCACCCCTTCCACCGCCCAATCCCCTGTTCCTCCTCCCGCCTCTACTACCACTTCCACAATCACTTGCACCTCAATTCCTTTGAAGTCCCTCCCACCAACCTCAGTCTCCATCCCCCCTCCCACAGCCCCCCTCTCCTCAACCTCCCTTCCTTCAAAGTCCCTCCCATCCCCCTCGGCCACCCTCCCCCCTCCCACAACCCTTTCCACTGACTCCACCTTAGACCCACCCTCCTACGCCAACGAGCCCTTAGTAGGTCGTCGTGTCTCCCTAACCACTAAAGATGGTCAGAAGCGTTTCGCGACCGTCCTATCAGGTTCAGGTACCTCACCCTTGCATCTTAATATAATATTCTCTGACGGGAAGAGGGCGAGGGCGAAGAGGAGCGAGCTGGCGCTGGAGTTTCTGCCGAATTACACTTATAATAAAAAGTTTGAGGAACAGTATGGGTTTAAGGGGAAGGAGGAAATCGAACAGGCGAAAGAGGTAAGATTAGGAGAAGGGGGGAGGGGGGGATAAAAGAGAGAGAGAAAGAGAGAGAGAAAGAGAGAGAGGGAGAGAGATGGAGAGAGATGGAGAGGCAGACACGCCGAAAACCCCCAACGACGAAACTGACTTTCCCCCACCCCCAACGTCGAAACTGACTTTCCCCCCCCCCGCCACCATCCCACCCAGTATATCGCCACCTTCCGTAATCACGTAGTAAACCGTTTCTGCCCATCTTCCGGTCGTTACGTCCACTTTGAGGGCGAGGTCCTATCCTCCAACGAGGCCCTCCGTCGTCTCAGCAGGAGCCACAACTTCGCAGTTGAGGAGAAGGGCCCCTTCAAGATCAGGCCGCCGCCTGGGTGGCCGAGCTACAACCAAGCAACCCCAACCCCGATGCCAGGGTGGATCACTAGCGGACTGAAAATGCACGAATACACCTCTGACCTAGCTAAGCTACTAGACTTGGAAAAACTACCTGCCTGGAACGTCACCGGGTACAAGAGCAAAACTTTTGTAGCCAGGGAAGACTTCGATGGTCCCGCCTCTCGTTCCGCTGCAAAGGAGCTGGTATCCGATTACTCCCTCCTATGTTCCAAGGTCAAGCCCACGTTTAGGGAGCCCGTACCCATGCCTTTGCTCATCCACTGTAACGACCTTGTTCGTAAGCACAACTTCCTGGTGTACCAGTTCGGCGACTCCCACCACGAACGGACTCCCACCACGAACCCTCACTCTCCAGCGGACCCTTATAAGACGAAGATGAAAGCGAGACCACCTGAAGGGTGGCCGACGCACCGCGCGCAAACGACGACGGAGAAACTTAAGAACAACTTAGGGTGGGTCATGGGGAGGAAGGCGCTCGACACGTATGTGAGGAGACTCGCGGAGATTCTGGGGGTACAGGTAGATAGTGGGAATGGGGAAATTTGGCACTATGTAAAAGGTCAGT
This sequence comes from Triparma columacea, assembly GCA_030267965.1. NCBI lineage: Eukaryota > Bolidophyceae > Parmales > Triparmaceae > Triparma > Triparma columacea. The sequence goes on along the minus strand of BRYA01000042.1, from coordinate 21,655 downwards.
TGATTCAGTGTGGAGAAGAAGGTCTGGCGCCCACGAACAAACCAAAGGAGGAAATTAAGAAGGGTCTGTTTGGAAGGCCGTTGAAGAAAAGTAAGATTGAAGAAAGAGAGAGGGAAGGGGGAAAGAAAGATTAAGGGGGGGGATGATTTTGGGATAAGGTTCATATTACATTCATGCAAACATAATTACACCTTAACCGTAGCTCCCTTGAGTTCGTACTTGATTGGTTCGTCAACTTCCTTCCCCAGTATTTCCACAATGTCCACCCCCACTCCGTCCCCAACATTCACCTCTACCGGCCTGTCGCTCGTAATCGCAAGGACAGTCTGCCAGTGGCTTTTCCTCCCCTCTCCATTAGGGCCTCTACTTTCTACCGCGATGGTCCCCTCGGGGTCGAGCAGTAACCTCGGCCAGAAAGCAAACCCTGAAAGCGAACGGGAAAGTTCACCCGCCAATTCAGAGGCCTCCGACTCAGGAGAACCCGCCCTCTTCAGCTCCTTGTAGTAAGACTCCTCGTTAGCCCTCAACCTTACATCCTCAAACTTGAACTCAAGCCTCCGACCTGCCGGATCGTAACGGCCTGGAGGAGGGAAATCAGGGGAAGAGAAGAAGGATATGTCCTCCGCGATCATGGGGTCAGCCATAATCTGCAGCGCCGGGTCCCTGCAGTTGAACCTAACCGGTTCAACCAGTCGTCCCCAGTCGTACTCCGGCGGTCCCATCGCTTTGTGAAGTGTGTAAGACGCCGGGGCGGCCAAAGTCTGAGCTCTAACGGGGATGAAGGAGGAGGGGGACCTTGGGTCCTTGACGTGCCTCAGGTGGGCGTCGCGGAGGGAGGCGTGGAGGCCCTCCTCTGAGGAGATGGAACCTACTATCTCGGACACGCAGAGGTCCACCTTCTCAGGGAGATCAATGCGAGTGGACAGACCCTCTATTACCTCAATTACACCAGGGGGGATCTCGCCCTTCCTCTCGGCCTTCTTTACGGCGGCCTTCGCAAGGTCGGCGGCCTTGGCTATCGCCTCCACCGCGTAAACTTTCCTCGCACCAGACTTGGCTGCTTGGATTGCGAGAATTGCAAAGGGACCAGTGCCGAGGTCCATCACGACCTGGGTGAGGGGAGGGTGGAGAGAGAGCCGGGAGGATATTGCTAGCTTAAACGCGGGGGTGCGGGACTTATCGTCGACCATTGACTTGTAGGAATCAAGGCTGAAGGAAATGAAGGTGTTGTCTTGGAAACCATCTCCCGCTGACCAGGCCTTGTACAATGGTGGGGGAGGGCGGATGTCGGCATCAGCGAGAACACCAGAACCGGCAACAAATGGTGCAGCGATGACGGGGGTAATGATGGAATTTGAGAGGAATCTTCGTCTCGTCGATGCTGACTGAGGTTGCAAATTGAGGTTGAGGGGAGATGTGGGTATGATGAGGGATAGGAACACAGCGAGGAGGATTGAAGGTGCCACGTGAACCATCGCGTCGTATTTGAAAACGAGTGCGTGGAGACTGGAGGAGAAGGTTTTTGCCACAACAAAGGAAAAAACTAACTAGGAAATTAAATCTCTTCGTCGTGTTCGTGTGCATTTAAAATGCTTGCAACTTAGCGTGTGTTTACCCCACAACGTAGTTCTCTAATTCCTCCTCCTCCTCCTCCTCTTCCTCCTCCCCTCCTCCAAACTGCTTCAGCTGTTCACTGTTCCTCAGTTCGCTCGCTACCTCTAGCATCATCTTGGTAACGCTCGCGCTCGGCAGGCTTTTCTTGATCCCGAATATGCCCCTCAGCTCCCTCATGAACGCGTTCATCTCCGTCGTGAAGAGGTATATTTCATTCATCTTCGGGAAGACTCCCTCCATGCTCCTGATGCCGAACAGATACCTGAAGTGGAGCACGACCCTGTTGACAAAGAGGTCCGGGTTGTTCTGCACTACCGCCTCCGCGTTCTCGTAAAGGTCCTCCCTCGCCATCACTGCCTTCTCGAGTTCAACGAGGTCCCTGATTGCCCTCAGTGCCTGCTCCTCGCTCATGTCAGGCGTGGCCCCTGGCATGCTTGAGAAAGCTCCCAAGACGCCCCCCTTCTTATTGTTGTCAGCCGGGACGACGCTCCTCCTGCACAGCTCACCCATTACGATCGTCCTGAACTCCTGGCTCGCTCCGTACCCGCTCAGCTGGCTCTCCCAAGTCCTCAGTATCGGCATAACGTCTTCCATGGTCTTGCGAGGTGTCGGACGGCCTTTGGTCTTGCCCCGCGTTTGCTTCCCGGCAGCTTCTTCCGTGTGCTTGAACACGAATCCGCAAACGTCGTTGATGAACCGTTCGAGCCTTGGGAGGAGGAGCATGGCCTTGCTCATCTTCCTGATGCACGGTGCAATCAGTGTGACGTCAGAGATGTCCAGCTCCCTGCAGGTCTGCTTGAGGATCTCCTTGGAGATCTCACGAGGGATGGCGTCCAGCCTCTCGAGCCGAAGCCTGTGGTTGGCCTTGTCCTCGTCGATGAGAGCCTTGGTCCCCATGTGCTTCTTGAGGGCCCTGACGTCTGCGGACTCCTGGGCGGCCTCCACGGCGGCGTACAGCTTGCGCTCGAGCTCGTCGATCCTGCGCTCCGAGGCCTTGTACTGTTTCACCGTTGGGCGGGACTGAAGCTCCAGCAGTAGGTTCGTGGACTCGTCTTGAGCAGTCCTGAGCTGCTCCTTGGTGTCATTAAGCTTGCTCTCAAGCTGCGGGTGAGGAGAGAAGGGAGGGAGCAGGAAGGTTAGTCTGGGCGAATATTTCTTTTGACGTAATCTTACATATTCTGTTCACCCTTCTCACCTTTGTTAATTTCTTCGCAAAGCTCTGCTCCTTATTCGCAAGCATCCTGTTCTCCTTCTCCTGTTCCTTGAATCTTTCCGTCATCCTCTCAATAGTCCCGTCCACCTTCCCCGCGTATTCCTCCACCCCCTTCCTCACCGCCCCGTTCTCCTTGTCCTTGAGTGCGTCGTTGAGGGCGTGGACTTCCCCGCGGAGCTGGGACATCTCGTCGTCCATGCGCGACTTGTGGGCCTCGTACATGGAGATCACCTCCAGGGCCTTGGAGTCGCCGGGGGAGGCCTTGCGGGCGGGCCGGCTGTGGAGGGTCTTGAAAACTGACTGGGAGTGTTCGAAGGACTTCCTCTCTTTGTCGGCCTCGAGGTTGAGCTTGTCAGTGAGACGTTCAATTATGGCCTCCTTGGCCTTGATTGTGTGCGTGGCCTGCTGAAGCTTGGACTTGACCCCGTCGACAGTCACCTTGAGCTTGCGGATCTCAGTGGTCGCCTTCTTCTTGAGGGTGTCGATTTGCTTTCTGAGCTTATCGTTCTCGTTGGTTAGGAGGTCGTTCTTGCGCTTGAGGGACTCCTGCTTGTTGGTGAGGGTGGCAGATACGGCGGAGGCGTTGAGGGAGGTGTCCATGGTCATATTTATGGACTGTGACATGTTGGTAATGGTGTCCCCTCGGCTCTTTACAACGTCCAGGATCTCCACAAACTGCAAGGTGAGAAGAGAAACGAGGCAAAGGGGGGGGGGGGGGGTTGGGAGGAGGTCAGTCACACAGGGTGGCCAGGGACGACATGACTCTTCTTATCGCTACGCTTCTCCTCCCCTTCTCCTCCCCTCACCTTGCTGTTGATCTCAGTCTCATGGCCAATAGCCGAAAATCCATAATCCTTGAGTATGTTATTCACGCTCTGCACCGTCGCCGGAGTGCTTGGTGTGTTCGCCCTGCTCGCCTTCTTCACGGTGCTAGGCGGGTCTTTGAGGTTGGGTCTGTATATTTGAGGTTTGGGTTCCCTCCCTTTTTCGAGGTTGAATTCAATTTCATTATCATCGTCTAATGAGGCGTTGATTGGTGTAGATTGAGTACCTTCATCATCATCATCATCATCTCCAGCAACCAAATCATTGATATCATTAGGGTTAGCTGTAGTGTTATTATCACTTTCCATTGAAGCATCCTCGAGGATTGAGTTAGAGTCACCATCTTTCTCTCCTCCTCGGATAGGTGATGATGATATACCTTGTGATGCTAGGAAGTCTTCAACGCCTGAGCTGTTCATTGACGATTCGTCCAGTAGTTCGTCCGCTTTGTCCTCCATATTGATGGCCTTTAGTGGGTGAAAAGTTCTCCCTCCTTTCCATCCTTGCTTTCTCCAAAACCAGTTTTTGAGTCCGGATTTGCTCTGTTAACCACATTTATTCACTCCTGATCTCCCTCCTACTTCCCCACCCCCCCAACCGGATCTCCGCTCTCCCCCCTTCATAAACCTAATCCGTATGGGTAAGAAGAAGTCCTCCAAGTCAAAGGATGGTCCCCAATCTTCCTCCCCCTCTGCCTCCTCGTCCTCCCAGCCCCTGGACCTAGAGGCTGCTTCTGCTGCCACAGACGGCCGACCGTCTACAGCCGAGCTCAACCAAGTAGTTCAATTGGACGACGGGGAGATACTGAAAGCTGGCGTGGGGGCGGTGGTTGGAGTTGGTAAGAAGGGGCTGGGTGAGCTCCGCCAAATGAACATGCTCAAGGTGAGGATTGTAGGGACCAAATAAACCACCAGTGATATGCACGTCGCGGTTACTAACAAACATATTGAATCCCGCTTTCTTTCGCACCTCGTCTCACTACCGCTCCTCAACACACTACTCCAAAGTCTGAAAACCGAGACCACGCAAAGTCAAACTTTAAGTTCTTTTTCAGGGCAATCATGAATTTGACCTCCGACCCCGTCGAGCAAGCCGATGCCCTCGGCGTAGAGTTCGACGGTTCCAAAGTCGACGTTCTCGTCCAGATGATTTTCCACGCCGTCTTCCTCTCTATTTTCTGCGTTGCTATCTTCATTAGGCTGGACCTGGAGCAGCCGTACAGGATGCAGTACGCGATTAAGGAGGTCACTATGAACCTTGATGTTACCCCTCTTAGTAACGTCAGGTTCAACGACATATCGAACGTTGATCAGGTGAGAAGGCGGGCGGAACAACAAGAAGTGAAGGAGAGCTGTGAAAGAGAGCTGTGAAGGGAGAGATTTGAAAGGCAGAGTGGATGAGTGACTTGGGGAGAGAAATAGATGAGCAAGCGCACCAACGTGTGAAGTGCGTTGCACACACATAACCCACTAACGCAACCCCCCCCTTCTCCATCGTGCTTCGTTCGTCGCCGCTTGCCTCCTTTGCCTTAGATCTTCGATTACACCAAGAACGTCCTCCTCCCCAACATTTTCGACCAGACCTGGTACAACGGCCAGTACTACCCCGGCGTCAAAGACACGACTCTTAGTTTGGAAACCCAACAACTTCAGGGAGAATACCGACCCTACTTCTTCGGGGACTCCTCCATGACGATGGGGGCGGTGCGTATTAGGCAGCTTCGCGTTGAGGGAGGTCCCTGCACGTCCCCAAATTCCACCTCCTTCCTTTCGATAATGGGTGACTGTTACCCCCCCTACACCTCTGACGTTGAGGACAAGTCAGGGCTGCTTACTAAGGGGGGGGAATGGTTCCCCTACAGGAACGACACTGAGCTGGACGACGACGGCAAGTGGCAGTCGCCGAAGTCACTCATATTGTACGGCTCGGGAGGGTACGTAGCGGACCTACCGGTGGGAAGGGCGGAAGCCACGGCCAGGCTGGAGCAGCTGAAGGCGACCAACTTCATTGATAAGGCTACTAGAGCCCTCTTCATTGACTTCAGCCTTTACTGTCCCAACAACGACCAATTCATGAGGTGAGAGTTGTAGAAACGAAAGTGAAGAAAGTCCAGTCCATAGCGGTTCTCAGCACTAACGCCTTTGCCCCTCCCCTTGCCCTACAGCGTCCGTACGCTCTTTGAGTTCCCCCCCTCCGGCGCCATCGTACCCTTCATGGAGATCATACCAGCCGCTCTCCTCACAGACGTCCGTGCCCTCGTCCAAGACGCCTCCACAACCACCGACCAAGTCCAGCTGTACTTTGAGCTCTTCCTCTACATTGTCATCATCGCGTACCTCACGAAGGCGAGCGACAGGATCGCGCAGTATAAGAGCGTCTGGCATTACCTGAGGAACCCCTGGAACACTTTGGACATATTGAACGTGCTGTCCTTCATCTGCGTCTTTGCCATCAGGCTTTTTTGGATGATGCTGGCGTACAAGCTTGAGTACGACTTGACGATCGAGTGCGTAGGGGAGGACATGGACGCGTCGAAATGCCTGGCAGAGTCTGAGACGGACGACAAGAACTACTTCCCAGTCCGTCTCCCGATCGTCTACTACTCCTTCGGCAAGACTTTCTTTGCGTTCGGGACACTGCTGAGCTTCATCAAGACCTTCAGGTTTATCGGGGTCAGCCAGAGGCTCGCGTTATTCACCGAAACCGTCAGTAAGGCCTGCAGCGACGTCGTCCTCCTCATGATGGTGTTCCTAATAATCATGGCCGGTTTCGGCACAGGTTTCCACATTGCGTTCGGGCAAGGAATGAAGGACTACCAGGACTTCCCCTCGTCATGCCTGTCCCTCCTGCTGCTGGCGCTCGGAGACTTCGATGCGGACGGTATCAGAGACGTTAATCCGGGCATCGCCATTGTTCTGTTCTTAATGTACACAATTATTGTGGTCTTTGTCATCCTCACCATGATGCTCAAGATCGTTGACAATGCCTTCCACTCCATGAGAGCTCAACTTGGCGACCCTACTAATCGAAGAAGGGAGAACTTCGCGCTTCAACTAAGGCTGGCACTTAAGAAGGTTTTTTACGATATCTATTGGAAGGCCAAGGTGAGAGCTTGTGGGTGTTAGTGAAGGGTCTCGGGCACAATCAAATCAGTCCCATTATGTGACGACCGATCATACTAATGCCTCGTCTCTCTCGCCGCACTAGATAAACTCCGTCATAAAGGCCGCCACTGTTACTGAGAACATAATAAACTCAATGAACCAGGCGAAGCAAGGTGTGGATTCGATAAAAAAAGGCAACAAAAAGGCAGGCAAGTACATAGACGACAGCGTGCTGGAGCTCGTTGAGGTTGAGGCGAAGGCCGCGGCTGATGAGGTGGAGAGGAAGAAGAAGGAGGAGGAAAAAAAGAAGAAGGCAGAGAAAAAGGCTAAGAAGAAGGAGAACAAACTTACCAGATCAGAGAGGAAGAAGAGGAGGGCGGAGAGGCCGGTTGTTGATACGAATTTACCGGAGAACAGGAGGATCGTTAGAGACGCTATCAAGATGGGGAGACTTGGGACTGTTAAGGAGGATCTAATTGACCCACTTGAGATTACCGACCGGTTAGACATGATGTCACACAGGTCAGACATCCTTATAAGGTCAGCTGAAAGACTCCTTGACCAAGTCATGGTACTCGCGGAGGAAAGTATGAGGGTAGACGTTGAGGGTGAGGACGATGATGATCAAGTAATAGAAGCTGCGAAGAAGAAAACCCAAACGGTACCTTACGGTAAGACTGGTGAAATCTTTGGACTTAGAGGTGTCAAGGAGCCCGTGGTTAAAGAGGGGGAAAGTATCACCGACCTCGAGGATGGGGACGGGGAGCACTATGTTATGAAGGTACCGAAGGAGAATAAGGAGATCAAGGAAATCGAGGAGCCAAAGGATGGGGTTACTATGGGGGATATTGGGGATATGTATAAGCAGCTAGGATACGACGAAGAGGTCGCAAGTAAAGCGGTCGCTGCGGAGGAGGAGAGGATTGATATAAGGAACGCCGAAGAGGAGAGAGCTATTAAGAAGAAAATGAGGCAGAAGGAGGGGAAGGGTTAAGGAATTTATGGTTAGGGTTACAAATGCTGGAGGTTTATTTTCCTTTCTCGTTCGGACGCTTTGTGTTCCCTCACGGTTTAAGTACGCCATTATCAATATCATCCAACGCCTCATCAACAACCTTCCAAAGCCACGCAATCCTTTCAATATCCCTCCTCCATATCCCATGATTAACATCAACGTTTTGCTTAGATCTTTGAAGAGACTCAGGTGTCATGGACGGGGTACGTGATGAATGTAACCACCTTTGAAAATCTATCGCTGCTAATTTAAACTCGATTAATAAATCCTCATAACTATAATCAACACCATCAGGTAAAGCCTCCATCAAGAACTCGTGGTACGGTTTCAATACCGTAGACTCGTAATTAGTACAAGCAGAATCTGAGAGCGCCATTACAAGGAGGTAGATTATATCAGTTGAACCTACACCTGGACCTGTCCATTGCCAATCGATGACTGAGATTTCGTTATGGTTTGTAGGGTCGTAGAAGAAGTTCCCAGACTTGTAATCACCGTGTACCATTGTTAGGTGAGGGTGTGTTGGGGATGAGAGGTATGACGATGCTAGTAATGCGGCTTTGGTTATACGGGACGGTTGGGATTGAGCTTTGGGGGTGGTGAAGTATGGATGGTGGGATGAGAAACGGGATGCGAAGGATTTTAGGGAGGACGAAAGGGTATCGAGTTCTGATGAAGGACGCTTGGAGAGACATAGGTGAGTACCTGAATCCCAGCCTCCTGAGGTGGCGAGGTTTTGTATAGGAAGGGGGGAGGGGATGGACTGGAGGAAGGTAGCGTGGAAGTTGGCGAGCCATTTAATTGTGGCTGTTGTTCTTGGACCTAGAGGAATTACTGGTAACTGGGTCCAGGATGAGTGAGAGGACATGAGTAGGGTGACACCCTTTGTGGGGTGGATGCGAGTGTAGAGGGTCTTGGGTATTGGTAGGGTTTGGGGGTGTAGATTAGGAGAGAAGAGTTGCAGGAAGGCACATTCATTTACGCTGCTTTTGTCAGTCTTTTCAGTTTTGTCTCTTGTCTCCTTTGAACAATTATCATCTAAAGCTAATGCTCTTACAGATGAATGTTTTAGGACAACATTTAGTGGTGTGGAGGGGTTTGGGGTGGGAGCGTCGAATGTAGAGTCTGTTTGGTCCAATGTTGAGTATGTTGAGTTGGGTCGTGTATCTACACTTCGGGATTGGACACTCAATTCTATCACAGCAGATCCAGAGAAAGCTGTATCAGCAGCAGGTCTACAAGCATTGAATGTTAACCTTTCACCGAAGGCACTTTCGATAGCCTCAGCTGCGTAGCCATGTAATTCTTCATTCATTTCGTTTTGCTCATAGAAGGTCTCGGACCGAACAAGATTTTAGCAACTCGCATTTTCATAGTCCAATAATAACACAAACCTGACGCCACATACTTATTAAAACCCCTCCCACCATACCCTTCTTACATCGATCGCCCCCTAAGCCCTTAAGTCCTTCCATCCACGTCCCCTAACCAATTTTACATAGTTCAGTTGTTCTGACCTGCTCAGGGTCCTTCTTTATAACTTTACTCACCAAATGGGTGCAGGAACAAGCGGTTTCGTCGAACCCCATTCGCGTATAGCCTTAGACTTCTCCATTTCAGACGAAGAACGCGAGAGGTAAGATTCAAATAAGAGAGAGAGGGGTGTTGGTAAAGGAAAGGGGAGAACGAGAGGAAGAAAAAAGGGAAGGTGGGGGGAGGATGAAGGATCGGGTTTGCGACGTGTGTGGGTGCGGCGTTGGTGTGTTTCCTCCTCGGTGTGTTATTCATGTTTCCATTCATCTACCTCTCTAACATATCTTCTAAACACCAATCCCCAAACACAATTCTCCATCTCTCCCTCCCCCCCCTCACCGAAATCCTCCCAGGCGTCGTATACGTAACGCCCAGTCAATATGGTACGGTGTAACCTGCGACATGTGTTCCATCTCCCCAATCCGTGGTCCCCGCCACAAGTGCCAGGAGTGTGCTGACTTTGACATTTGCCAGGACTGCTTCAGGGACCTTAACAGGGGGGAGAGGGAGCACACGGCTGGGCACGTATTCGCGCCTGTTACAGCAGTCGCGCCTAACTTAAGAGGGGAGAGCGGTCGGAGGGAAATGGAAATGGGTGGCATGGGTGCGTTGATGGACCTTGGTGGTCCTACTCAGGCGAGAAGAGCTGACGGGATAGGTATAACCGAGCTGCAGATGTTCCTGACCCACATGGAGCTCCAGATGGTAACGTTACTCATCGACCAGCAGCAAAGGTCACTTCAGTCGGCGCTACAGGCGAGCATGCAGGAAAGGAAAACCATACTTAAACCAGCGAAACCTGAGGCCATTGAAAAACTCGTAAGGAGGCCAGTCACCGAGGCCGAGTGCGGGAAGGACGGGTGCTGTTCCGTATGCCTGTGCGAGTGGGAGTACGACACTGCAACTGAAAGCGGTAGGGAGGTAGGCGTTGAAATGCCTTGCAAACATATCTTCCATGAGGACTGTCTGGTGGGGTGGCTTAAAAGACAGAACACATGCCCGGTATGCAGACATGAAATCGAGGGTGTTACACCATACGAGGAGGTCGAGGAAGTCAACGACGATAACAGGGTCGGTGAGGTTGGGGGGGTGGGAGGAGGTAACGCGGGTGGAGGTAACACTGGAGGAAACGGGAGCCTACACATTGTAGCGCCGGGGCAGAGGACGGCGGCGGACACGAGGGTGATGGATTCGAGGGGAGGTTTCCGTGTGATGAGGAGGCAACCTACAAGCATGATTAGCCCGACGAGCGTCACGGTTTACAGGGGGGGAGGAGAGGGGATTAGGACGCTGGGGGACGTCATGAACAGGATCGAGAGGTTTAGGGAACCCATTGTTCAGGGGGGGGGGAGGACAGGACCGGGGGGGGAGAGGGGTACGGAGGGAGAAGTTGAGGACCCGCATTGATAAATGGAGGGATAAAGAGGGGGAGGGAAGCAAGCAAGAAGAGAGTGTTGTTGATTGTACGGAGTCGGGCGAACGTTTACACAAACACAGTCGCGCTAATAGTATACAGTTTCCAGCGTAGTCGATAAAATGAGCTTTTCTTTCTTTCGTTGCGTACTTATTTACGACGTCGGTAAGAATCCCTATTTTCGACACAGTCCGGGGACAATTTGGGAAAAGTGTGAGTTTTAAACGGAATTTGGTGCGATTTTAGCATTGAATTCTAGTAGTTGATAAATCTGTCCAATGCGATTGCGATATTACATTTTGAATCTCAAATTTTCCTTTGTTGTTGACAAAAAGCCATTGCAGTTATAGACACGAATTCTACACTGGACCTTTATCCTTCCCTCATAGACTTATCGTTATCTTACTCCCCCCTCCCATCATAAATTCGCGTCAATAATCCTCAGATATCATCGTTTTGCTATATTACCTTCATCTCCTCCCCTCTTCTGGTCTCCCTCCCTCCCACCGGCTTTCGTGCCTTTCCCCATGGTTGGCTCGAACCTCCGTACAGGGATCCGCTCTCTTCTTTCTCATTTCAACACCCCGTCCCCATCCTCTCCTCCCCCATTATACACCAAAGTAGCACCCTCCCTAATCCCTAACGCCGGGAATGGTGTGTTCGCCTACCAGCACATCCTCAGGGGCACACCCTTCACTCTCTACCCCGGTTGCTACCACCCTCCCCCCCCCCTTCTTCAGGGCGGTGGTGACGGTGCGTTGAATGTGCTCGTGGGAGAGGTGGGGAGGAGCAGGTACGGGATTAACTGTAATGAGGTTGGCGGAACCTTAGACGGTGAAGTTGCAGTACAAGAGAAAGAGGGTTTGGAGAGGAAGAGATGGTTTAACACTAAACCTGAGTGGGTGGAATTTAATGGGGAGGGGCGGCATGGGCATTATGTTAACCATGGGAGGGGAGGAGAGGTTAACTGTCATCCAGTTAGTTTTTTGTGGAGGGACGTTTTAGAGGGGTGGGAGGGGAGGCTGCCAAGGTTAAATTTTCTCAGTAGAAGTACGGAAGGGTTTGAAATGGGTTGGTATTATGACGATGTGGTGGGGGGGATTGTCAATAGGCCGCTTAGGGATGGAGGGAGTGACGTTGAGGAAGTGGTAAGGGGGGAAATAGAAGGGGGGTTGGCGGGGCTTGTCATTGTAGCGGAGAGGGATGTGGAGGAGGGGGAGGAGCTCAGGTTCGACTACAAGATGAAGAACAGACCGGAGTGGATGGCGGAAGAGGGTGGAGGGGGGGGGGTTTAGGAGAGGAAAGGGGAGGAGGAAATAAATCAATGTACTATGCTTGTTTGTAAGGGGAATGATATCCTTGTTGACAGTTATTAGTCGAAGACAATTCGCCCAATCTTCCGTCGTCCAAAGCCCCCATGCACCGTCTCCTATTTTCCTCCCTCATTCCAAACCTCCTACCTCTCCGCTGCCGCTAGTTATTTACTTGCGCGCGTTCATGGCGAGGTGGGACTCGTACTCCTCCTTGGCCTGCTTCTGGAGGTCGCTGTCGACCTTGCCGGTCTGGGGGTCGGTCCCGAGGCGGCGGCGGAAGAGGAGGATGTGGGGCTCAGGGCGGTGGATGGCGTAGTGCTGGTTTGGGGTGGGGGCGGGGTGGGAGGGGAGGGGGAAGATATTTAGATACGAGTGTGGAACGAAGATTTGAAGGCGCTGGCATTGCGCGTGTCCGTAATGCGCGTCGAGTAAATATTCATAACCCATTCATCAAGTATTATTTGTTGATTCAGTAACCCAAAACAACAAAACACTCCCAACCACCCGTCCAATCCATCCCTCACCTGCCACCCGCGGCTCTGCTGGACTCCGATTCCCCTCCACTCCTGCTCAGTAAGGAGACGGCTCTTGGGGAGAGTCTTTGAAAGCTCCTTGGGGAGGATAACGTGACGGTACTCGTTCTCCGCGTCGGAGTACTTCTCCTGTTAAGGGTGTGCGGGGGCATACGGAGGCGAAGCGAGGAGGACACGAGAGAGGGTTAGGGAGAATCAATGAGACCAACGGAGGGGGGAGAAGTCGAGGGTTAGCAAAGACATTTTTAGGCAATTTTGGGGATGAATTGTGGTAAGATGAGGGTTTAAGGTGTGAGGACTATATAAATGTCCCCCTCAGTATATATATATTCAGTAACGAGGCATTTAGAGAGGGTTATGTGGCAAGAGTTCGTTTGCCCTTCGAAAAGGCACCCTGACTTTTTGGGACTTAAGGGGGGTAAAAGGCGATGGAAAGGGATGTTGAAGGGATGTGGTAGGGAGCTTCAGGGGAGGAAGGTTGCACCAGAGGGTGACGTACACTGTATTCGATTCTGGTGGTCATTTTGAGATTTTGACGAAACAAATCCCAAGTAATTCCTAGGAACCAGGTTCCTAGGTTCCTAGGATTTTTTTTTAACCATAATTTAATTGTGCTCATCAATCAGCTACACTATCTCAAGCTCATCAATCAGGTGCGTTCTGGCGCTCATTTCGGACGCTCATTTCGGACTTATACTCTAGTCCCCGAGTCTCCCGAGTTTCCCCCTTCAAACACTCATATCTAACCCTTCGGAGTTAGGAAAAAACCCTGTGCTATCAATCAAATTATTGCTCAAGCATCAATATCAGGTACGATCCGCTGCTCACTTCGGACTCTCATTTCGGATTTATCCTCTCATTCCCGAGTCTCCCGTTTCCCACTACGAACACTCAATATCTAACCAACCCATATCCTTCACGATTTCTGTTTCCTTGATTTTCTACCAGCAGGCGAAGAAGCGGAGATCTGAGGGCCAGTAATGGAGGAGAAGATCGTCGTGTACGACGGGGAAACGTCGTTTGAGGGGGATACGAGTATAACAGGGTTCACTGTTGCTGAAGGGGTCACTGAGATTGGTGAAAACACCTTTAAGGGATGCACTGGCTTGACGTCGTTGGAGGGTCTTCGTTCTACGGGAGTCACTACGATTGGTGAATATGCCTTTGATGGATGCACGGGCTTGACGTCGTTGGAGGGTCTTCCTTCGGGAGTCACTACGATTGGTAGAGCTGCCTTTGGTGGATGCACGGGCTTGACGTCTTTGGAGGGTCTTCCTACGGGAATCACTAAGATTGGTAGATCTGCCTTTTATGGATGCACGGGCTTGACATCGTTGGAGGGTCTTCCTACGGGAGTCACGAAGATTGGTGATAAGGCCTTTCTTGGATGCACGAGCTTGACATCTTTGGAGGGTCTTCCTACGGGAGTCACTACGATTGGTGAATCTGCCTTTCGTGGATGCACGGGCTTGACATCGGTGGAGGGTCTTCCTACGGGAGTCACTACGATTGGTGAATTTGCCTTTGCAGGATGCACGGGCTTGACATCGTTGGGTCTTCCTACGGGAGTCACTACGATTGGTTATCAGGCCTTTTATGGATGCACGGGCTTGACGTCTTTAGTTGGACTTCCCCCAGACCTGACTCCACCACAAGGCACCTTCTCAGGATGCAAGCCCCTCTCCGTCATGCAGGGCCTTGAAGAATCCCAAAACCCCTCCCCAGACTTTTTCAAGAAGCAATTCTCCGACTACCCCACCCACTTCAAGTTGATGTCCTCATCTCTAACGATTGAGGAACTCAAAAATCTCCCACAATCTCTTCTCACCGAAGTGCTCTCTCACCAAGAATCAGCCTCCACCCCCCCCTTCACTCCCCTCCACTTCCTGTGCGCCAACAGAAATCAGGATCTTCTCAAACAAGCCGCCCCCCTGCTCATTTCCATCGACCAATCATGGACATCCAAGAAGGAGATGGCAAGATCATACACCCCCCTTCACTTTGCGAGGTAAGTAATGCAAGCTAGCAAACAATTCTGCCATGCATACTAATACTAACCCCTCCCCCCCCCCTTCCCCCCTCCCCTCCTCAGTGAGAACCCCTTCTCAACCCGTGAAACCATATTGCACATCATCAACGCCGATCCCCAACAACTATTGGCAAAGAATGTCGACGAGGAGACCCCCTTGCGTTGTGCTGCCAGGCTTAAGCGCCCCCTCCTTTTCCAAACGACCCTCTTTGCACGACACCCTCACAACGAGGAGCAGTTCAAACCCGCTGCAAAGGCCTACGTGGACAATCTACGGACGTTCCCACCCCCCAATCTCAATGCTCTCACTCCTGCAGAGCAGAACGGATGGGTTGAGTTTGTGTCGGATAGCGTGCTTCTCAGCCAACTTTCCTCCGAGGATTGCAACCTCCTCCAACTTTCCCTCGATCTCATCCAATCCTGCCCCCCCGAAGCTGCGGAGGCTCTCGCAAAGGCTGTCGACTTCACCGGTCGCGAAGCAATTGACCTTGCTGTCCCCGAAATAAAGAAGGCCCTCCAGTCGCGCCTCCTCTTCCTTGGGCGCTACGAGCTCTTCAAGGGCCACCCTATTCACAAGTCTGCAACCTGCGTTGTCATGAAGGCATACGACGATCACGCCGAAGATGACTACCGTAAGCAATTCAAGAAGTTCGCGGACTCGTCAACAAATCGGATCACGAAGGAGGACTTCCACTCAACCTTGCTCACGCTTGGCGTGGCTCTCGATGCTACCCTGTTTGAAGAAAAGGTGAGGACGGCAATATCCCGACTGCAATATCTCATTTATCCTATGTAACGCACACAGGCCACTGACCCCCACGCCGCGCCACTCCTCACCAACCGGACCACAGTTTGCAATTTGGGATGCTGATCACTCCAATACCATCACCGAGGACGAGTACCTTAAGTTCTGCAAGGAGCAGTTGGACAACAACCAGAGGCACGAGGTTGTCTTCAAGTTCATGAAGAATAAGGACCAGTTCGATCGTGAGATCGACGCCCGAGAGAAGGTGAGTTGACATAGACAAGCATTAAAGCAGCACCTCGACTTATCCGCTCGCACTTCTACTCGCCCACAGAACGACCTAGACTCAAAATTTGTCGTTGGCGTCAACCACACGTACGACGGATCCACCAACGAGGTTTTCCTCTCAGCGCTGGATCAGGCGAACCTAGGAGAGTACAAGTTCGCCGTTGTCATGCCTTGCGCGGATCGTAACTTGGACACCATCTTTCGCTCCGAGCGTCCGGACATGACGACGGTTCGGTCCTTATCTAAGNNNAACATTGCCCCCCCCCTCCCCCTCCAGCTCATCCACGGGGACCTCAAGTTCCTCAACGTCGTCAGATTCTCGTCTCGCCTTCGTCTCATTGATTTAGACGCAAGCGCCCCAATGTGCACCGATTCAACCGCATTTTACGCAGGGGCCAAGTTCTCCTCTGGCGTTCTACCCCCCGAGATGATTTATGCCCTCAAAGATGACGACGAAATTAAGCAGTTTGAGACCTACTTTGCAGACGCGAGGGAGTCCGACCCCGAGCTCTGGGATAAGATTCAACCCAAGATGTTCAAGAAAGGCAGGAAGAAGAAAAATTACGTCGTCAAGACGTTCCTCACTACGTTAATCGAGGACGAGGGCGGGGACAAAATTGAGCAGCCCCTTAATCCCTCATCCCTCCCCTACCAGCTCGTGCGTTCCTCCCCCTCCTTCGACGCGTGGTCTTTCGGTACGATTCTCTACGCCCTCTGCACCGGTTCCCCTCTCTTCAACGTGAATCGAGATGACGACCTCAG
>BRYA01000041.1:16502-27345 GCA_030267965.1 Triparma columacea | reverse complement strand
CTTAAAATCATTCCTGATAACCCTTGGCAAGTTCCCATCTTTTTGGCAGTGTTTCATAGAGCGCTCAAATGTGTCAAGTACAAATTGCTCTGCCAATACACCCTTGGCTGACTTGTCCACGATGACTCCAAAGGCTGCCCACACCTTGTCCCCATCATTCCACAGGAACTTGTCCACCCCCTCCTGCAATGTCCCCTTGACTCTCTTTCCCTTCTTGTAGAGTTTCTCCTCCAGCCCTGCAACACTTTCCAGCATCCTGTTCTCTTCCTCAGTAAGAGTTGACACATTGGGCATGACCTCCTCCACAAAGTGCTTCTTCCTCCTCTCATCAATGAGACCAGGCTGTCTGAACTGCTTCATGACCTCCTCTAGAATTCCCTTCCATGAAACAAATACATCCTTGTGAGCTCCTTTCTTGACACTGCTGATGCTACTTTTTATCCTTCCAATGCCAGATTTAAAGTTTTTGACTGTGCGAACATCAACTTCTGGTTTCATCTCTGTTGCTCTCTCCTCTGCCCTGAGAGTTCCCACCATGGTGACTGCAGTATGTCCAAACCCAAAGTCAGTGAAGCTAAGCTCCCCCTTAATGACACCTCTGTTGACAGTCTTGGTCTTTATTGACGCGAGAATTTCGACAAGCATCGCAGTTGCCTCTTCAGAAAGGTCGTCCTCATCAAGGGGTGCCAACTCCATAATGCTCGTCGATTTGTCAGGAGTTAGGACTTTGACGTCGAGGAGAAATTCGACAAACTTATTCCTGCTGCCGTAGTGCTGCCAGTAGACGAGTCTGCGAACGACTCCTTCCTCTTCCTCATACTCCTGGAGGGTCTTCCTTCGGAAGTTGCCCTGCTCGCAATCCGTGAGGAGAAAGTCAACGATCTTGTCGCGCTCGTCGTGCAAGACACCAGCGAGCTCCATAACTTTCACATCGACGCCGGTAGAATGGTCAATAAGGCCTTCAACAGCTCCTCGGTCGTCCAGAAGCTTGACAAGTTTACCTTGTTCGGGGCCAAGAGCTGTGTAATTGATATCTACGGGACCGCGTATAGCGGAGGGTGTGTGATTGGGGCCTGAGGGGGGCTCGGAGGGGAACTTGGTCTTGCCGGCGTCATTCACGACTCCCGAATCTGCTTCAACCTCGCCCTCCATGACGATCTTGATTGAGTGCTGAAAATCATGCGTTCGCGATCGACGTGCGTAAAAAAAGGTGGCGGAGCGGCGTTTTTGGGTGTGAGTGAAGATGTCATAAATAATAATTGGCATACTCGTATAGTGGTTCATTATTGCGCGTTTTTATCTTTTCCAAAATCACCCAATCTGTTTCGGTCCATCGCAAGTGCCTAACGCCAGTCCTCATCTGGGAAGGCAAGTTGCAGGGTGGGGCAGGCCTCATCATCACGATCAAAACATAGAACCCCTCAATATACCGCTCCGATCCAATGTTAAGCCTTTTCGTCCCTCTCTTCACATTCTCACCTTTCAAATGAGGACTAAATTGCTTGTGCTCACGACGTTGGCCGGGAGTGGTGTGAGCTAGTATTATGCTTCAGTCAACACTTAAAGCCGTCAAACTCTATTTTCTGAGTGTTGTGTAGTATTATCGATCTTCTTGTTGCAACGAATACGACAATGCGATGTAAATGAGGTTAATGTATTCAGAAATTGTTTTGAGGGTTTTGGAAAGCTAATAGTTCACACCTTGAACTTCGTCTATGCCTCCATGTCTCTCGTGTTTCCAGTCCTAAGATCGGCGTTTGTTCCCGGATTGCCATTTCAAGTACGCTATATCTTCCCAATAACAAAATTGTATCTATATGCTGCACCCTTCCTCCTTCCCAATCCCTCAAATCGACCCAAAGAGTCGCATGGACCCTATATACACAGCATTCCTCTCAAACGTTGGCCAAGGCAACACAATTTGCCCTTAATCCTTCCCTACTCACAACACCCAACCAAACAACAACAGCCAGCAAGTTCGAACCGTTCGTACCCCATGTCGTCGACTTCAATTGCATGCTAAGTAAAATGCAAAGTGTTTTTCTGTGTTAAGCTCAAATCTCTTATTCATAAGAGCGGGTGGCACTCCGCCGCCAGGCGTCATTCCAGGCATGGACATCATGAACTATCCTCCTCATCACTATCCTCCTCCTCATCACTATCCTCCTCGTCATCACTATCCTCCTCCTCATCACTATCCTCCTCCTCATCATCATCACTATCCTCCTCCTCATCATCATCCTCGTCCTCCTTCTCATACTCATACTCATCCTCCTCCTCCTCTTCTACCACCTCCACGTCCCCTCTCCCCCCCTCCTCAGCCTCCTCCTCCGCCGTCGCCGCCCCTCCCCCAATGCCCATCGGAGGTCCCCCTGCCGCTGCTGCGAATGGCCTCTCCACGCCCTTGTCCCCCAACACGTAAATCTTGAATAATGGGTTCTTGTAGAGTCCGTACGCTCCCATGATCGTCTGGTATATCAGGGGCTGGACCCCCCCCCTCTTGTAGTGGACGTAGTACATAAAGAGCACAGGCATGAACTGTTCCCCCCGGAGCTTCTTAGCCTGCTGGAGGTCGTACTCGGGTTCGGGAATTTCACTCTTGCTTGCGATGCTGCGATTAGGGGGGGTGCGGGGTGGGGGGGGGGAGGGGGGGGGGGGCGAAGAGCGAAGGAGGTTATTAAAGTAATCAATCGCCCCGAACTTTGCTGTCGCCACTTCAGTTCACTCGCCACTCTCGCTTCATTCGCCAGCACACCGCTTCACTCCTCACCACACTCCCTCTCTCACCTGCTCTCAATTAAGTCCTTGGCCCCTCCCACGGCCCCGCCTCCCTGGCTGCTGAGCGCGGCCCCCACCATCTTTTTCCAGGCACTCTCAACCGTGACCGTCCTCCCCCCATAGCTCTTGTTCTTGAGGGCCGCCTTGCACTTGAACTCAACGAAAAGCACGAGAACCTGAATCAGGACGTGATAGCAGACAAATCCCAGCCGGGCGTTCTTGATCACTGTAGGGGAGCCTAAGTCCATCTTCTTGATTACGAACATTGTCCCCAAGGTCACCATCATCTGCTGCATCATTCCTCCAGTGCTGGGGGGGGGGGACTCTACTTTTTTTTCCGCCTCAGCCACCCTGCTCGATTTCGCTACCCTGCCCTTTTTCACCTTTCTCCTCTTTTTTGCCTTTTCCGATGTTGCCTTCGCAACAACCTTCCCTCTGGTGACCTCTTCCTCTTCCTCTTCCTCCCCCCCCTCCTCCTCCTTGGAACTATCCGTACCTTCCTCCCCGTCCTCCTCGTCCTCCTCCTCATCCTCCCCTTCCTCCTCGTCCTCCTCGTCCTCCTCTTCCTCCTCCTCCTCAACGCTCTCCTCCAGACTCTCATCATCATCGTCTTCATCTTCATCGTCATCAAACAAAGAACCATCTACGTCCTCAGCCCCTCCGTCATAATTTTCGACGCCCAACACGTTCAAAACATCTTCCCCTTCCTCGGTGTCATCGCTAGCTCCTCCCCTAATCAAAACGATCCAAGGTGACTTGACGGCAACTTTAGAGTATCCACATTTTGTAACTCTAGGGCACACAAGAGGGGTATGAGTGAGTTTAATGCCATTAACAATGGCAGTACATGCGTAAAATCCCAGAATTAAGGACGTCATTGATAGTCTAGTTCCAAAATTCATCATAAACTGGAAATTGCCCTTCACTTTGGAGTCAAACTGCTTGTCCAGACCCTATTCATTTGTCAGGACGTGAAAACTTGTTCTCGAAAATCGAAAATAGTGGTATGATCTGTTATCTTCGATATATATTTATCCTTTTGGTGCTTCTAATTGGTCATTCTGGAGGCTCTGAGCTCGGGAGCACGGGTATTTCTGGAAGTTTGAGGAGTGGATTGGCGGCTGCTGGTAGTCCGCGTGAGTTTTTCGAGCTGCTTGGTGACTCTGAGGAGTTCAAGGAATCCGTATGGCAGAAACGCCCCCTCCTCATCAAGGGGGCCCTAAAGTGCAAGGGTGATGATGAGTTATTCAACTTGAAGGATCTATACGATGCGTGCCCCACGTTCGCGGCAGGTCACGTGACTGAGAGCGGAATTGATGGCAGCAAAGAGGGCCTGGTCGGTGGAGGTGGCGGTGGCGGAGGAAGCACTTGGGTGTTTCGGCCCTTGAACCCAAATCAGCTCAGGGGGGAGCCTCTGCAGACGTCTCATGTGCAGGATGCAGTTAGGGCAAGGCCTCCGTCCACGATATCGTTCAATACTGCAGGTTCCCTTTTCCCTAAGGTCGGGGAGCTTTGCTTGTCGGCAATAGGGGGCTTGAGGTATCCAGTGAATGTGAGTTGAGAATGGGCAATGCTGAGGGAAGCTAGGAACTGGCGCAAGCATGTATAGATATAGATAGATAGATAGATAGATATATATACACACAAACACATACATACATATATACATATATACGTATAGACATAGACCTTTTCTCTCACCTCACCTCCTCGCCACTTCTCTCGCTACAAGGTCAACCTTTACATAACCCCCCAAGTCACCGAGGAGGAAGCCGACGTTTGTGGGAAGATTGTGCCCCTCCACACGGACAGGCAGGACGTGGTTGTGTTTCAGACAAAGGGAAAGAAGCGGTGGAAGGTCTACCCGAAGCCTGCGATGAAGAGGGGGGTGGACCCTTGCAGCAGGGGCAAGGCCGGAGACGTTGTGGGGAGGGAAGAAATCAGCGAGGTGGGGTGCCTCGACTGTGTGCTGGAGGAGGGAGACGTGCTGTACGTCCCCATGGGCTGGGCCCATGAAACGGCAACGCCTTACCTCAAGAAGGGGGAGGAGGTGAGTTGTGGTTGTGATATGTGTTGTAAGGGTAATCTTGCGTGAATGTCGTCGTTGTGCTTATCCGTCTCCCCTTGTCCAATTCGTTGAACAATAAACGCAGAAAAGAGGAGCTCTCCCCCCAGTCTCAGTCCACCTTACTTTGGGAGTCGACACGGTCGTGTGGGGGTTAACGTACGCTCACCTCCGCTGGGGAGTCCTCAGCTACTGTGGGCTGGACTACAAGCTGGACATGTCTGGCGTGGAAGACGAGGCTTACTGGCAAACGATGCAGGCCCTCCCCTTTGGCTTCCTGCGAAGAGACGACGAGGAGATCGCGGACAACCTGTTAGGGTTGATAGAGAGGCTCGAGCCCAAGAGGAAGAAGAGAAACATGCCCTCGAAAAAAGATGCTGTCAAGGTGGTGGGGATCTTCAGGGAGCACTGTAACGAGCTGCTCAAGGTACAAGAGGTCATGTACAACGACGCTGATCCCAACAGTGTCGAAGCCATGGTCAAGGCGGTCAAGAGTACCAGGGAGCTGGACGTTCTGATGAGCAGGTTAGGCGCGAGCGTTTTTTCGGAGGAGTTTAGAAAAGCCCACATGAAGAAGGTTGAGGCGGCCGACGCCAGGTTGGCGGCTGCGGGAGGCGGAGAAACTCTAACATAACCCCTTCGTTGTGATTTCATTGTTTTCTTACGCTTTTGGAAAAATTATCACTCTCTTCTGGATGATTTGTCATGAAATTTCATAATTTTCAATTCCCCCGCACCCCCGCCCCAACCAAACACACTGCGCACATCACAATGCACCAACGCCCCCCCTCCACCCCCATTTTTCCCACCCGTCACGACCATCACAATTTTGAAGAGCTCTCCAACATGTCTCATCACCCAATTTCCTCATCAAGAAAAAGCCAAAATCGACAGTGAGTCCTCAACCTCCAAACTCCAACAAACGTGCGAAATACCCCGTCACCTGTCAGCGATGTGCCACCTGTCTCTTTTTAAGACCTCTCGAACTAACGAAATGCGATATATGTGCTGGGTGGCCAAACAACTCCACCAAACACCCGATTATCGAGCTTCAGGTTTTGCCAAATACAGGCTTGCCCGGCTTCGAGTACCCCACAAGACCATATCCCCGCAATAAAATATATACAATATCATACCTCATTCCATGGTGTATCACAAGACGACGATTTGGTGGAAATATTCCCGAAATCCATGAAAGGCAGTCATCAGCTCGATCCTTAATTGTCACCTTTCCGGGACTCTCTCCCCTCTTTTGACCATGATGTGGTTTATTTGAGAGCTTTTCTCCCCCTCATACACTAAAGGCAATCGTATTCGTATCCAATAACACCCTTCTCAATACCCTCTAACCGGCTTCCCTACCTTCTTCCCCCCCCCCCTCCCCTCCTGCAGAACATGGGACTCAACGACAAGTACCGCGAGTGTGATCAGAACGAGAAGGCCTACCAGAAGCAGGATGCTGTCTTCGTGGCCCGCAAGCGCGTGGCTGGAGCCAAGAGGGGAAAGAGCATGAGGTACACCAGGTCTATCGGACTTGGCTTCAAGACCCCTGCTGCTGCTTCTGAGGGCAACTACGTTGACAAGAAATGCCCCTTCACCGGAAACGTCTCCATCCGTGGACGCATCCTTAAGGGCCTTGTCATCTCCGCCGGAAAGATGACCAACACTGTCGTCGTCAGGCGTGACTACCTCCATTACATCTCCAAGTACCGCCGTTACGAGAAGAGGCACAAGAACATCCACGTCCACTGCTCCCCCGCCTTCCCCACAATCAAGGAGGGAGATGTCGCTACCATTGGCCAGTGCCGCCCTCTCGCGAAGACTGTTCGCTTCAACGTCCTCTCCGTCGAGCCCACCACCAACTCCGCCCTCAACATCAAGAAGGTCTTCAGGATGTTCTAAACGAACAAAGTTGCCTAAATGAATTTTCGCAAACGCAGTGGCGTTTTTTTATTTTATTTTTTAGTCCGGATTTTGCATCACATTCTTTGTTTCTGAAAATGCGTGAAGGATGAAGGAAGAAGTGCACTAACCCTAACCCCTTCAAGTAACCAATACGTTCCCTTGACACGGGAGAACAAGGAACAAAACGTTAAGTTGAAAACTCTAGGACCTTTTCCCAAAATAGCCTCGACAATCCCAGGAGGGCCAAGTCAAGAAAGGAAGGAGAAAGAAAACTTTCAAAACACCCACCCAACACCACCACCATAATGGACGACGGTACAGTCTCATCAACTGTCTCTTCGACGGACATGCTGGACGACTATATTTCTGATAACCTGACCCTCCCGACTCCAACTCCCACAAGGCCTCTCATACCCCCCTCTTCGAAAAGCGACTTGTCCAACCTCCTCCTGAACACTCCCACCGCAGAATCCAATGACATCCTGGCGTTGGCTGAGAATTCCTTCGGCGTGACTACCACCGCCAAGAAGCGCGCCGAGATTTTTTCCCCTTCCCCACCCCTGGACTCCCCCCCTGATGCTGGCACCACCGACCTTCCTTCCTCCCTCCCCCCTCCAGCCTCCCTCGACGCGTACCTCACCTCCTCCTCGCTGCCCAACTCTCCAACGCACTCTCTTAGCCCTCCGTCCTCCCCTCTTTCTGACAACTCCTTTGAGCAAGTGAACCAGTCCAAGCTCGCAAGGCAAAGTGCAAAGAGCACATCAATCATGAATTCCGCCAAGAAGCACGCACTGCGCTTTGACTACCCCGATCGCCTCTACGCTGACCCCTCAGTCATTCCGCCCGCTACCTCCCCGAGCCGACCCTCAAGGACGGAGCGGTACAGGAATGAGGCACTGTCCAAGGTGAGGATCCCCACGAATACTTACTCGTATGTCCGTGGGAAACACGCCTGTCAGGCCCCCGACTCCCCGACCCCATCCTAACACGCTTTTCATCGCCCAACTCAGCTCTCCAGCGCGGTCGCCCCTCTTGTCCGAAAGGCTCTCGTTCCTGCCTCTTCTGTTTCCCATGACCCAGACGTAATTCTCAAACGCCTCCAGGACCACCACCAAATGCGCCTCGCCTCCCTTTCGAAGACGAGGATGGTCGTAGACGATGATGACATCCTTAACCTCTCCCTGGACGACAGTTTCAACCTATCAATCGAGGAGGATACCTCCATCAACCTTTCCGAGTCCGACGGCGTCTTCAACGAAGTTTCTTCTCACGCCATGAAAGCATCCAAAAACTTGGGCGTGGGCAAGGTCAACTCAACGATTCAAGAGGTCCTCCGCGTGAAAGGTAGAGGCTCCGTGACTGGGTTTGGGCCGACTTCCAAGGCGGCCAGGGTGAATTACAACCTAGAAGACGAAAGCGACAGTGAGGACGGAGGCAGATTTCAGGGGATTCACCATGGCCCGCTGCACGAAGAGGAGAAGGTATCGGTGGAGGAGGAGAAAGTATCGGTGGAGGAGGAGAAGGTAACGGTAGAGGAGGAGGAGAAGGTAACGGCGGAGGAGGAGGAGAAGGTGTCGGCGGAGGAGGAGAAGGTATCAGTGGAGGACATTGGGTTGGATGAGAAAAAGGAGACTGATGAAGAAGAGGAGAAAGTGGAAGAGAAGGGGGGGGGGGGGGTTAGCTCCGAACCCGAAACCTCGCCCTTCGTTGCCCACCAGACTCCCTCGAAGCTTCTATCGAAGTTCAACGAAACAAACAACCTCACAATAGACTCTCCGCAGTCCCTCTTCAAGACGCCCGCCCCCTTACCCGGGAGCAACCAAGACCAGCAAGCCCCCGACACGCTTGAGACGATCGCAAGCTCGCTGCAGGTGAGGAAATTGCTTACTGCTTGAGCCTACTTTCGTGCTTGACTAACCCAGATTCATAACGGTGGTCGCCTCGCCTCTTGCTCGTCGTTGGAAAAAGAACCTCGTAAGCAAGTTCTCTGAGATTGGGCAGCAGCAGGAGCGCTTTTACCGACAGCAGAGTGCTGCTGCGCGGGGGGGGGTCAACTTCTCAGTGGAGACGAATGTGTCTGCGCTGGAGCTCTCTCTGGCGAGGCCCGCGCCGGGGCAGTTCGAGGATATTGACGACGAGGAAAACGATGCCTTGGGGGGTAATGTGAGGGGGGGGGGTTCCCCATCACTTGGGAATGTTAACGTTTCGGAAATACCGAAGGACGACGATTCGACGACAACGACAAAGTCGACGAAGACAAACACCTCCTCAGTGGAAGAAAAGTCGAGGAAGCAGTCCAAGTCCGACCCGCCAGTGAAGAGCGGCATGTTCGGAATCAGGGGGTTCTCCTCCCCGCCGCCGAGGAGAAAGAGTTCCGCAACTTCTGCGGCTGCCACGGCGAAGCAAGAAGATTCGGATGAGGAAGAGGAAGCGGAAGTTGAGAAGACCGTCGTAGGGAACAACCTCGGCAGCCTAGGAGTTGCCAAGGAGGAGGTAAGTGGAAGAGAAAAAAATGAATCACACATCAACCCTTCTTCGTTTTGTCTCTCCCCCCCCTCTCTCCTCGTCCCCCTAACTCTCTCCTCCCTCCCCCCCCCCAAAAAAAAAACCCAAAGTCCGAGATTCAGTCAACCATAAAGTCCACCCCTCCAACTTTCCCCTCCTACGAAAACATAATGTACATAAACAACAGGAACCAAGCCCTAACCTCCCTCTCTTCCTCCCTAAACAACCGTGGAACCCAGACCCTTTACAACGAGGACTTCGATCCCGTCCTACCTCCCCAATTCTCCGTTGAAGGAGGAGTATCAGCTGCCCAGGTCTCTGCTCGTTCTGGTGTCGTGTTAGTATCATCAGGTTCCGGTACAGAAATGTACATCTCACCCCTAAAATCACACGTCGCTTCAACGATCCTTCGTTACTACCTTCGATCCATAACGTTAACATGGTTCCATTTATGGAGGGTTAACGTATTACCACCATTACCTATATCAACAGCACCACCACCGGTTAACAAGGAGACGGCGAAGTTAGAGGAGGTTGGGGAAACTTGTATTTTCGCACTTAGAAGTAGGATTGACGTGAGCAGCGTTGGGGAGGAGGAGGAAGGGGGGGGGGAGGGGGTTAGAATGATTCAACCTTTACCTAAGATTACGGTTGAGGATATACTACCCAAGCCTAAGAAGAAGATGAGGGAGAAGGAAGAGGAGAGGGGTGAGGAAAAGATGGGGGGGGGGGAGGGGAACGTTGAAACACCACCCTCGGGTGTAAGTGATGTTGGTGATGGTGGTGTTATAGACATGAATAAACTCGGCATGTACGTACCCAAGGGTCCTGACCCCAATACAATTTCAGATCCCTCTTCGTCTACGTTTATCTCCACTACTACAAGCGGTGAATTGAACGGTAAGAACGAGCAAGTAGAGGAGAGATTAGGGGAGAAGGGTTTCATGGGTGAGGTACACGGGGAGACCATCAGAGCACTAAAGGCTAGGTACGGGGGTCTTGGTCAGGTGGGGGGGATGGGGAGGGTGGGGGAGAGGACGTTACTACTCCCCAAGGACGGGGGGGAAGCTTGGGGGGGGGGGGAGGAAACAAGTGTTGTTACAACACTCTTAGGCTCAACGCCTTTACACCAGCGTGTTGCTGACATGACTGTTGCGTCAGTTTGGAAATCCTCCCCCGGTGTTGCCTTTGAAATGCTGGGGGCTAGGGAGGCCTTGAGGAGCAAAAGCGTTGAGGAGGGTGTCAAGGATAGGGGGGTTAAGGAAGCTGTTGGGAGGGAGGTTAAGAACTCCATTAAGTGGCTTTGTACACCACCGAAGAAACAGAGGAAGGAAAAGGAGGAGGAGGAGGAGGAGGAGGGTAGGGGTGAGGCTTTGTACGGTTCACCTCAACCTTCAAAGGTCGGAGCGAGGAAACTAACGTTCAGGAGAAGCCCTCTTAGGAACATATCATCCCCTACCTTGAACGGCGGACGTCCAATAGACCTACCGAAGTCGTCAGAGGAATTGGAGGAGTGTGGGGACAGCTTGGGGATACTTAGAGACCTAAGGGGGAAGATTTTAGAGGTTGGGAAGGAACTGGGGGGGGGGG
>BRYA01000041.1:4874-16470 GCA_030267965.1 Triparma columacea | reverse complement strand
GGAGGGAGGCAAACTCACTTGACAAACTCGTTAAGGAAGCTAGATCAAGACGGATGAAACCTAGGGTCTTCCAGGGATCCGTGGGGGGAGGGGAGAGAGAGAGGGGTTTCACGGCAAATGATAACTTTGCTAGCGCACTCGTCAGGAATATAATGGCGCCGAAGGTTGTACCGCCTGAACCTAAATATAACATGGCGTTCTTGAGGAGGGGGGGGGGAGGAGAGAGAGATAATGGTGGTGGGGACGACGATGATGTCAGCACCATTACACACGCGACATGAGGGGGGTGGGTGTTTTGTTAAAACGATGGGCTTATGTAGATGTTAAAAACTGTTTTTTAGTTTCAGAGAAAGGCCTCTACTTATAACTTTGTTCTTTTGGATTCACATAGTCACGAGTAAGTCTTCCTTCCCTCCCATAATTTTATCCCTAAGTAGTTCCTCCATCCTTTCCTCCACCCCTCCCTCTTCCCTTCCCTCCCCTTCCCCCCCTCTTCCCTCCCCTCCTTCCCCAAAGTAACCATGTGTGAATTTGAAAAGGTTCTTAATAGTCTGCACAACCATCGGCGCAGTCGTCCAAGTCGGTATCCTCCCCCCAATCTCCAGCTGTATCACATACTCTACTTCGAACCCTTCCCCATCCTTCGTCCTTTCAATGCTCGCCGCGAAGACGTGGCTCTTGGCCCTGGTTAGGGTCTGTCGACCAGCTGGGAAAAGGTTGTTCATAGAAGAAGGGCATTCGTATCCCCATATAACACCACCTACATTTGGGGATTCGTTTATCCCGCAAAGCGTCAATTGCTCGCGGGGACTAACAAGACCACCTGCAGCGGGCTTCGTAGTACAGTGTCCTATACCTAGCCTTGTGAGGACGACGGAGGACCCGGCGAGATCGGAGGGGAGGGATTTTGTGAAGTGTTGGTTACCGACGAGTAGGTCTAAAGGGTAGATCTCGTCGACGGAATCGCAGGTTTGGTCCCACAGGGTACGGAGGGACTTGGACATTAAAAGGTTGGCGAATCTTTGGACGTAGATCTGATTGTATTTACCGCTGTTTATCGTTGTGCGGAAACGGAGGAGGGGAGTGTCTATTGGGGGGTGGGGGGGAATGGGGTGTGGGGGGTGGGGGGATGGGGTGGGGGGGTGGGGGAGGGGTTAGGAACTTCTAACACAAAGTCTAACTCTGTCCCCCACTTGATTTCTCCCTCCACAACTCCCCCCACCCCACAGCTTCCTTCTTGCTTACCTATGCCGTTGAATTTGTCTATCTTCTCAATGGTATCTACATACTTGTTCTTCTTCCCTCTGTTGTCTTCCACCATGACCCATCCTTGTAGTTCTTGTGGTTGTTGTTGTTGTGATTGTTGTTGAAGTTGTACTCTCTCTCCTACTCCTTCTCCTCCTGTTTGGAACACCTTTTTGGATAGTGGAGATACAGCTTTGATGGCGTTAATGATGAGTGATGGTTCTGGTATTGTTATTGGTACAGAACCAGAAAGTGGTGTTGATTTAATGATTGGAGATGAACTGCTTGATGATTGGTGGCTTGATTGGTGGCTTGATTGGTTGAAGATGTCAGATGCTGTAATAGCTATATTAGGTATATGTGTTGGATTGTTAGGAGAATTAGAGTATATTGATGTTGTAGATGTTGTTATTTGTCTCGTATGAGTATAAATAGGAGTAGAAGTTGAAGTAATGATGTAAGGGGTGGAAAGGCGAGGTGTTGAAAATGCTGTTGAAAATGCACAAATTGCGCTAATTTGGATAAATACTATTATATATTGTAGTATCATCGTGTTATACGTTGTGTTGTACGTATATATATTGTGTATTGGAGATTTTGAGAGATTCAAAGCCTAATTTGCTTTTTGCTGCTTTGATGGTTGATGTTGATGAGTATCTGGACCAGCAATATGAGATCATTTCTCAACAAATACAACGATTTAGCTTACGAAATTTAAGGACCTGTTATTGACTATTATTGGCTATTATATGCTATATTTTACAACGTACCTGAACTCGCAAAGCGCCAAATTCAAATGGATCATTCAAATAAACCCCATATTAACTGCGAAGCTGAAGAGAGAGAGGCCGCCACCTTCCAGGACTGACATTGACGGTCCGGGCCACAAGAAAACCGAACGAAATACCATCGATTTCATGGAAGAGAGAGAGTTCAAGGAAGAGCCAAGGTAGAGAGGGGTCCAAGTTCAGATTGACAGACCAAGGAACAGAGAAAGGGCTCAAATCCTCATTTCCTGATCTGCTGATATAATCGCAGTCTCTTAGACAATCTCTTAGTCGCTTTCTTTACCCTAAAAGCCTTCCTAAGCCACCTCCTACTCAAACGTCCTTAAAAACAAAGAATTAGCACCAACTGAAGTCGGAATGCTGCATTTGATGGAAATGAAAGTTACCCAAATTATCCTCCTCCTCATCCTCCCAACGACTATATCTTTCCCCATGACAAACTTCTTCCAATTACATCCTATATCACCCATTAATTCCCCTAAAATCACCTTCAAATCCCTCCTCCCAACCTCCACCACAACCTCCACCGCCACAACCTTCACCCCCTACCGTTCTACCTTCCTCTTCTCCTCATCCTCCTCCCCTCCTCCCTCCACTCCCTCCGAGCCCGACATCTCTCATATATTATCTCAGACCCGTAAGTCCACCCTCTTAGATCTCTGTCGTCAGTACAGTTTACCAACAACAGGTACCAAACTTCAGCTCTACACCCGTCTACGCGATCACATGCAGTCCTCGGATTCTTCGTCTCCCTCCGATACCGTGATACCCGGTGTGCCCAGTGACACACTCTCCCCACCTTCTCCCTCCGTTCGTTACTACAGTACGACCCCAAGTACACAATCTCCCCCACCCACCACCTCATCCTCCTCCCCTAGCCTGGAGTCCGGCAGGGTAACGACGGAGTACAGTACATCCTCAACCTCCGGTCCCTTAAACTCCTCCCCGTACACTTCCCCGACCGTTGACTGGGATGAGGGTAACGTTCAAGGTTCAGCCGGTTCCTCCGTCCTCTCCGGTTTCGATCGAGCTTCACCGTTAGAGGGGGGAATGACAAACTCTGATTCAGAAGGTACTCCATCTACACTTGACGAAGAAGCCGTGTTAGCGTTAGAGGGTTACATAAGTATCCTACTATCGCAACTACCGTTTAACCCAAGTTTAGTAACGGGTGAAAGTCTTGAACGCGCTTCTAAATTCATGATGGTTAACAATGGCGAAGCGTTAGAAACAGCTATCCATAAAACCGAGCTTGAAGCCGTCGGTATTGACGGGGTTAATGGTGACGATGTTGAAGAGGGTGGTGGGAGGTATAGGGAAGTCCAAAAAGTCGCTGGTTTCCTACGAGGTTACAGGGAGGCCGAGGTATCTAGAGTTGGTAGGGAGAAGGTTCGCCGGCTCCTAGGGAGCGTCGTTGAGGGGGGGGCGGAGGGACTGGATAGGGAACTTGAGAGAATGAGAAGGGAAGGTGAAATGGACGATGATCTTGTCAGGTTTATTGGGAGGAACGTTAGGGAACAGGAGATGCTTGTTGCGGGGGGTGGTTCGGGAGGGGAGGGGAGCGGTAAACTATTGGAGGTACTGAAGATGCTTAATGAGAGGGTTAAGGTTGAAGCGAAAAGTACGGGGGGAACGGAAGAAGAGGAAGAGGGGGTTAAGAACCTTAAACTACTTGCGGAACTACTCAAGACGGAGGAGAGGGGGAGGAGGGAGATTAAGATTAAGAAGGAACTTGGGAAAGGGAAACTCGAGAGGTGAGGGATGTTATGTGTGTGTGTGGGGGGGGGGGGGGGGAGGATGAAATACCCTTGAAAACGGGGGAAATTTTTTGACGAGAGAAACTATCTAACCCCCCCCCCCACCCCATTCCCCCACAAGGTATGAGACGTTCCAGTTGCTTGTCGAGGATACTCTCTCTTACGTAGGGGCTAACAGGGGTAGTAACATGGGGCTTCTTGACGAGGGTATATTGGAGGACGTTCTCGGAATTGTTAAGGAGGCTAGGAAGGAGATACCGGGAGGGAAGGGGGGGTAGAATAAAGACGCTGGAGGGTTTGGTTACAATGTTAATTTTTTTTGGCGTGGATATCCCTCTTCGGCATCCTTTTCGATATCCTATCAGACTCCTATCTAGTGTTACATAGCGGCTTCTCCCCCTGCGTTTTGTTTTAGCGCAAGAAGAAGACGCCTCAATTTAGATCTTGTCGATCTTGCTGAAGACTCCCCCACCAGTAACGTTCTTGATCTTCTCCTTCTCAGCGGAACCCTTGACCACATTGTCGGTACCCTTGGTCATGGAGGCCATCATGGCCTTGTACCCGAGTTTCTTCTTCTTCTTCTTGGGCTTTTTCTCAGAGGAATCTGGGACTGGGGTGGTGGATTCTGTAGTCACACCGGCCTCCGGGGTGGCGGCGGCGGCAGCAGCAGCGGGTGCAGGGGGGGCAGGGGGGGCGACCGGGGTGGCGGGCGTCGCGGGTGTTGCCGGGGCGGGTTCGGGGGCGGGGGCGGGGGTGGGGGTGGAGACAACGGCGCTGGCGGCCTCCTCAACCTCCATGGGCATGGCCTCCTCTACCTCCATGGGCACAGCCATGCCAGAGTCGAAGGAGGGGGGGGTGGCGGGGGTGGTGGAGGAGGTGGTCCCCGGGGGCATGATGGTGGAAGAGAGGGCTGAGGTGGAGAGACCCTGGGCAGAGGTATTCACAGGGGATGTCACGGCAGCTGTCTCAGAACGAGAGCGCTCACTCCAGCATTTCGAGCAGCAATCGCCAGTAGCGTTGGAGCTGAGGTGGTGATGGGGGGATAGAAAGTAGAGAGGGGGTGAGCGAGGGCGAGAGAGGGGCATTGAGGGGGCATTTGGAAAGGGAGAAATAACACTTCGCCAATATGGGATTCATATATATTGCATTTCTGGACTTTCTAAGTCGTTATTGGAAGTGACATGGCTTCATGCGGTAGTCCATATAGTCATACAATACTGGTGAGAATATAAAGCCAAAAATGATGATACAAACACCTCAAAATGGACATAGAAACCAAAGTTCTTCTTCGGGATTCTGATTTTGCAAATTCACTTACCCAAAGAAACCGCAGCCCATAACGCAGAGCTTGGGCTCATTTACGTTGTGGCTGGACATTTTTGTGGTTGGGGGGGTAGCTTTTATGTTCGCGGGTACTTCAGAGTTGAAAATTGAGAATTCTGCTGCTGTGTTAAATTGCCAGCAGCAACGAATCCGCTGTCAAGATTTCTTATCTTCTTGGGTTTTCCATCTGGTCCTATTTCCCAAATCCGAGAAATGACGGAATTCGAATCGTCAACCCCCACCGTAGCAACTATAGAATGCGTACTCCTCCCTCCATCCTCCGATCCACCCGAGACAATTACCCTTTCTTCCCCTTCACCACTCGTCGGGGATAATCTTCCCTCTCTTCTGTCTCCTATGCTTAATAACCGGGTAGAAATCACCCCGCTGCTTCGTTTTAGCGATTCTAATGATTTTGCAATATTTGCTTATGGCGACGAGGAGGCAAAAATAGGTGGAGACCCTCTTCCAAACTCAAAGGCCACCGCTTTAGCCATGATGTGTGGGTTACACGCGACGAAATTCTACGGCCCTGTTTACATTGGGAAAGTAGCAAGGGTAGACACGACTCGGAACGTGGACTTCACGGTTAACGACGTACATTTTGAACCTGATTTGAGGCGAGGTTTCTCTGACCCTGAGGTGACACCGGAGTGGTTGTATGAGGCAGCGAGGATAAACTATAGTTATGCGGGGAGCTTGTCCACATTTCGAGAAGTTATGAACAGGCAGGATGATGATAGTGATGATAGTGATGATAGTGATGATAGTGATGAGAACGATGAGAATGAGACTGAAGATGATACTTATGATGGTAATGACAATGATAAAAAAGACAACCAAGCCCCTCAACAACCCCCCTCGGCACAACCTACTAAAAAGACCCTATGCCTCCAATGCCGCAATGTAAGTAAGGTAGCAACACACACCAAACCTGCAACACCCCCAACCCCAAGCCAGCAACCTTCGCTCCTTCTTAACCACCACACAAACTAACGCACCCCACTAACGCACCCACCCCTTTCGCGACTCGCTTCGCTCGTCGCCACTAACGCACCCACCCCTTCCACGACTCGCTTCGCTCGTCGCCGTCACTAATACAACCCTTCCCTCCCTCCCCCACCCTCCTCCCTACTTATAGCCCTCAAATTTCCTCTGCTCCCACTGCTCCGGAGTCTACTTCTGCTCAGCCTCCTGCAAAGCTTCTTCCTGGTCGCACTTCTGTTTGTGCCCAACCTGGAAAAAGTACACCGCCCGGAGAGCCCCCCTCTCCTCCTTCCCTTCACTCGACTTTTCCCCCCTTACGACCTCCTCACCCTTCACGACGTCCGACCAGCCGTACCGGGACTTCCTAAAATCCCTCAAACTCTACAGGCGAGGTTGGTGGAGTGTCGAGCTTGACGGCTGGGCCGGAGGCCTTAGCGGTTCCGCCAAGGATGTCGACTGTACCATAAGGTCAACATTCTCGGAGGGATTCTGTTTTGAAAATGAGGAGGACTTGGGCGACATTGGCAAACCTTTCCCCTCCTCCTCACCCCCGCTTCCCCCACTAAACTCCTGGGGCGACTACTATGCCCTGAGGAACATTCCCCCCACCTCTCCTGCGGCCCTCCTCCTTCACTTCCCTCTAACCATGTACGAAGGTCTCATGAAGTACGCTGAGCCCCAGCGGGAGGTTTCTAAAATGCTCAACAAGCCCCTAAACATTCACATCGTCGGGGTTGAAAAAGAACTCAACTTTCTCGACATGTTCAAGGAGGTAAGCATGAATGAAGGAGCGAGTGGGACGCGCTCTCTCCTCACCATCGCTACTTCTCACGTATTATCCCTACTTCCATCCCGACTCGCTTCGCTCGTCGCAGCTCTTCCTCCTCTTCTCTCCCTCCAATCTAGCCCTCAACCTCACCTTTGTCGTTCGCGGTGATATGCTGCCCGCGCGCTGCCGCTCGGGCTTCACCTTCCCCCATGACACCCCAACAACCAAAAACTCAATCACTGTGGTCTCGGGGACGTACAACGATTCCCTGGACCCTAACTTTGACTGCGGGGGCAAGCCGGACGTCGTTTTTGCAATGAATGCGGGTATCTACGCTTACGAGAGCTGGAGGTTCGTGGTGGAGTACTTGGAGAAGAGCGGATGCCTGGGCATTTTCACGGACTACAACGAGTACAGTGGGCTCAACTGCGCGTCCCTCGGAGGCAGAAAATGCCGCGACAGTCTTAGTGTTAATCCCTTTCGTCAGCCTCTAGCTCTCCCCGTCTACAGCATGAATCTTCCGCAGTTCGCAAATGGCTTTTTTTACGTCTTTAATGAGCAGGACATGGAATAAAGGGCTCATACAGCTGTGTGTTGTTGTTTTCTTTCTAAAGGTGATTTTTATTCGTTCCCCAACCCATCCCATGGCCCATTTAAGACCCCCCAGTACCTCTTCTCACGTATTTATCCTTTTCTGTCCATCTCAATGACAACCCTTCTCAAAATCTTTCCGCTGGGATTCTTGGGGATGGCGTCAATGAAAACCACCCCGCCCCTCAGCTTTTTGTGGGGCGCTACTCGCTCCTCGACAAAGGCCAAGACCTCCTCCTCGCTAAGCCCCTCCTCCCCCTTCACCACGTACGCCCTAGGGACCTCTCCTCCCTGTTCGTCTTCCACAGGGATGACCGCGCAGTCAGTGACTTTGTCGAACGAGCAAATTACAGCCTCGAGCTCGGCAGGTGCGACCTGGAAGCCCTTGTACTTGATGAGCTCCTTTAGCCTGTCGACGATGTAGTAGTACCCGTCCTCGTCCACGTAGCCAATGTCCCCAGAGTGCAACCAGCCATCTTCAGTCAAGCACTCCCTCGTCTTTTCCGGCTCATCCAGGTACCCCAGCATGACCTGAGGCCCCCTGATGCAGAGCTCGCCCGTGTTCTCCTCCCCAGGGGGGAGAGCCTCCCCAGTTTCTAGGTCGACGATCTTTCCCTCCGATCCTGCAACGACCGGTCCGATCGTGGGCATCCCCTCCTTCAGAAAATTGTCGGGGGTGACAGTGCCGATGGGAGAGAGCTGCAATGATGAGCGAAGCGATGGTCGAAATGGGGTTAGAAATAAGACTTGTCATGCTCCAAGACAGTGGCTCACTTCGCTTGTTCTTCCTCACCTCGCTCATCCCCCACGCCTGCTTGACCCCGATCTGCAGTCTGTCCCTGACGGCAATTTGGACCTCCCCTCCAAGAGGAGCGGCGGCAGACACGACCATTTTCAAGCTGGTGAAGTCGTAGTTATCGACGATTGGGTGCTTCGCAAGCCCAAGGATAATGGGGGGGACGAGGTGGGCCCTCTCTGGCTTGTGCTCCTGCACAAGCTCGCAGAACTTGACGAGGTCAAATGCCGCCATTGTCACGAGCTTGTTCGCCATCCAAGAGGAGTGCAGCATCCCAGCAGTGAAGCCGTAGATGTGGAATAGGGGGAGGGGGGAGATGATGGTCGTATTGTCGGACATGTAGTCGCCCTCGGGAGCGGCAAACTGCTGGAGGTTTATGGAAATGTTATTGTGCGAGAGCATCGTGCCCTTGGGGAGCCCAGTGGTTCCGGAGCTGAAGGGGAGCATTGCGAGGTCATTCACCCCCACATTGTCTGTTACGTAGGCGGGAGGTGACATCATTAGGTTCTCAGTCTCAGCTAATGAGTTGAAAGGAATTACATTGGACTTTCCCATATCGTCGCCCCCAAACACCATGATCTTCTCGATCTTTGTGCCCTCAGCTGCCTTCAAACCAACCTCCAGGGTGCCGGGGTGACAGACGAGGATGGTGGAGTTGGACTTCTCAATCTGTCCCCTGAGCTCGTACTCTGTGTAAAGGGGGTTGGCAGTGCTCACGATACCCCCGGCTCGCAGAATTCCAAGCACGCAGGGGGCATAGTCAACATGATTAGGGGAGAAGACTGTCACAGTTGTCCTTTGCGTAGAACTAGCAGTCACGTAGTTGTTGGTTGCAAGGTTACCAGCGAAACTGATGGGGCAGAGGGGAGAGTGTCGATGAGCAAGCAGGTGATGAACTTTCTTTTGGCCTCATTGCTTACCTCGCCGTCCTTTTCATGTAATCGCCGAAAGTTCGAACATCTCCCGATACGCCCTCCACTATCGCGTCCGCTGACTTGTTTTTCTCCCAATTCTGTGACACAAACTCGGAAAGCAGGATCGAAGGAGGGGGTGGGAGAGTGGGAAACGGGCTCGACTGGATGTTAGAAGATAAGGAACGACGTGCGGTAGTCTTTAAGACTGGAAGAATGCGAATTGATAGGTTTCTAGACATGGGGAGATTTTTAATGGAGTGAAATGAAAAGATCTAAGTTTGACATGTTTGACTTCACCCTCCACCATCACCGAGTATGCAAATAATCCTTATCTCTTTTTCCTAAAAATCGGTCGTCGGTCGTAGCCTCTATGAATTTATCGTTCGTACGGTACATTAGAATGCCTGCGCGCTTTTCATTCTCTTCCTGTCGTCAACTTTCCATAAGCTTTGGACGAAAACTGCCTTTCTCACCGGGGAAGTTGAAGAAGAAGGGGTTGGCTCCTTCCTCCCACGTCCTACTCCAACTCCAATTTCAACCCCAACTCCCATCTCCGCCTTGGTCTCCACCTGAACCTCCTCCTCGTTACTCATTCCGTAGCAGCTTCTCATGCTTGTGTGGCTAACTTGGTAGTTGAACCTGAAGAGGTTGGAGTAGGAGGGGTGGGAGGTAGTGGGGTTGAGGATCGGGGAGGTAGGGGATGGAGTTAGGGGTTGGTTACCATCCCTGGATAGTGCGACGAACAAATGGGGAAGGAGTCTCCCAAAACTCTCACCTCCTTCCACTCTTGATGTAGCATCCATTTTTGTTCTCCATCATTGGGATCCCGCCGCCTGGTATACCCCCACCCTCCGCAAGCGCGTTCATGCTCGTTCTCTCCCCCCTCCTCGTCTGCAGTGTGAATTTCTCAATCCTCATTCTCGTCTCCTCCTGGGGGGGCAGGGTGGAGAGGAAGAAGGAAGAGGAGGGGACAGCGAGGAGAAGGACGAGCGAGAGAAGTATGATGACAGAACTGTATGGCTTCATCGCGGTCCTGTCAGAGGTGGTGGGAGTGGGGGGTGAGGAAGGTAGAGGGGGGAATCGGGGGGAAGGGGGGCAGTTTTTTAATGTTAAGTGAACGATTCTTCTGTTAATTTGGTTTTTAACGACACATACTTTATGTGCGTATCTATTTTGTTGCTTTTTTAGTGATTTTGGCATAAGAGTGGTGAAATAATAGCTCTCAAGTCGCAGCAGCAATGACAGTGTTGGCTGGTTTCAAACTTTACAAGCAAAATCGGAAAATATCCTGCAAATAGCGAAATATTAACACAATGCGATCCCCATAAAATCCAAGTATACTTACTTTCTACGTCAAAAACAGAAGAATATTGGGGAACCAAATTTTTGTCGGTTTGCCCCTGCACTTCAAATTCTGTAGTTCCAGAATGTCAAAGAAGTCACTTGTTCTCGCCGCGGCAGGGTTATTGGCGGCCGTCGGGCTTATACTCCTGCACAATCAACGCAAGGAGAAACTCGATGGAGTCGATTCCAAGGAAATTATCGATTCCATGGAAACGGAACACGAGGTGAACAAGGTTGAGGAGGCTCCCAAAGCAGCAGTCGAGGCTGTCGAGAAGTCTGAACCTGATGTCGCACGTATTTCGGATGGCGCGGTCTTGACGGACAAGACCAACACGTCTCCCCTTTCCCCCCCCAAGGTTGCAAAGAAAAGGTGAGGTGGGGTGTTGGGGGTGGGTTAGAAAAGCGCGATGTACCGCGATGTGTACCTTATCTTACCGCCAACTATGCTTCGTATACAATCAACTAGGTACGACCCCTCAAGGGCCGTCAAGAACAAGAACCGCGAGACGATCCACTTTGCGGCCGGATGCTTCTGGAGCGTTGAGCTGGTCTTCCAACGGGCGGTGGGAGTATACAGCACCAAGGTGGGGTACACCCAGGGCAAGGTTGAGAATCCTACATACGAGGATGTGAAGAGTGGAAAGTCCGGCCATGTTGAGGCCGTTGAGGTCGTGTACGATTCGTCCATCGTTAGTCTTTCTGACCTCATGGAGGTCTTCTGGGGTAAGCACGACCCCACCAAGAAGAACAGGGCCGGAAACGACAAGGGCACCCAGTACAGGTCGGGGGTTTACTACAAGACGGAGGAGCAGAAAGCGGTTATCATGGAGAGCGTCGAGAAGAGGAGGGCCGCTTTGGAGAAGCCCTGGCTCAAGATTCACACCGAGGTCAAGGCCATGACGACCTTCTACGATGCCGAGGAATACCACCAGAAGTACCTGAGCGAGAAGGGCGGCAGGCATGGGAAGGCCCAGAGCGCTGTTAAGGGGTGCTCCGACCCCATCAGATGCTACGGTTGAAGTATTGACGAATATTCCGACGCATTAGTAAACACAACTCTCACGAAGTAACAACCACACCGC
>BRYA01000040.1:102845-121097 GCA_030267965.1 Triparma columacea | reverse complement strand
CCTTTACACCCTTTACACCCTTTACACCCTTTACACCCTTTACACCCTTTACACCCTTTACTTTCTTTACACCCCTTACACCCTTTACATCATTTACAAACTCTATCTTTACACACACCTTACCCTTACACCAACACACACACATACATTCACATCTTCAAACACACTTACAAACACACACACACTATATCACCTCATACCCTCCTCTCTTCTACTCTCCAATTTCACTCCTCTCACTCCTCTTCACAACTACTCTTAACCTCCTTTTATTTATCTTCATACACATCTACTACACTTACACACATCATTCCACCTTATACCCTCCTCTTTTCTACTCTTTCTCCTTAACTTCTTTCACTCCTCTCTAAAACTACACTCACTCTCATTTAATTCATCTACATACACATCTACTACACTTATACACATCATTCCATCTTATACTCTCTTCTCTTCTTATCTCCTTCCTTTACTCCTTTCACTCATCTCAAAATCTACACTCACCCTCATTTAATTCATCTTCATACACATCTACTACACTTACACACACCATTCCATCTTATACCCTCCTCTCTTCTACTCTCACTCCTTCACTCCTCTCACTTCTCTCACTTCTCTCCACATCTACACTCACCATCCTTTAATTCATCTTCATACACATCAACTACACTCACACACATCATTCCATCTTATACCCTCCTCTCTTTTACTCTCACTATTTAATCCCCTCACTCCTTTCCACAACCACACTCACTCTTCCTCATTATCTTCATCCACACCTACTACACTTACACACATCCTTCCACCTTACACCTCCTTTTTTCTACCCTCCCTCCTTAATTCCTCTCTCTCCTCTCCACAACCACACCCTCCTTCCTTTTATTTATCCCCATACATATCTACTACATCTCTATTATACTCACAAATCACTATAACATTCCACAATTCCTCAAAACTCCATACACATCTACTAAACTCCCATTATACTCACAAACCACTATAACACTCCCATATTATTTAACATTCACCTAAAACACACACAATAATTATAACTACCAAATCAAATCAATTTATCCTACAAATGTTGCTGCCCTATTAGTTACCCCCATCATCCTCATCTTTGGGCAAAACACTGCTTACTTTATATCTCCCGCCTCCAACCCCTATAATATCTCCACCCTCTGCACCTCCAACACTTGGTCTCCTAAGACTTGATCTCAAAGCACCTGCTAGACCACCTTCAGCTTCAGCTTCAGCTTCAACACTTGCTCTCCTCACACTCTCTCTCCTTCTAGCATCTCCTGCTCCTGGAATGTATTCAACTGGCACTCTTGCTCTCATTCCTTCATCAAACCAATCTGGCTTCTCCTCCTCCCACCTATCCCAATTTGCCTCAACCCAAGCTTTCACTTCTTCTTCAATTGCCTTCCAATGATGTTTTGACGTCAAAAAGGTGTAGTTTGCTTTTACATCATCATCACCCTCTCGAAACTTCATTACTGTCAAGTCCTTACCCCTTTGCAAGCTGTAGAAGGTGCCCCAATATTTTTTCTCAATGTTAAAGAAGAATACAGCAAACAACACAACTGTACATGGTAGAACTATCCCAACTACTTTCCATGTAAATGGAAGTTCTTCGTCTGCAACACCTCCACTTTCAGCTAGAATTATAGCTACTGGGAGACTTCCCATTGTTAATACAAATCCAAAGAACCAATACATCCCTCCAACCTCATTAGGATGCCTAAATTGAACAATTGATGTGAAATCTCCCACCACTTTCACTGTCACTCTGAAGATAATACTACTCACTATTTCTACATTGCCACCAATAGGTATCCAATACCAAAAATCTCCTATTAAGACCTTCACCAACAAGTATAAAGCAAGGTCGGCACTAATATAAAGAGAGACCCAACTACCACTAAGAAGCCCTAACACAACTATTGTCATGCTCCTTATGACAAGCATACATGCGCTAAAGAACATCAGTGCAACAAATATGATAGATTTCTTGGTGGGATTTGCTGGCACATACCCATAGAAGTCAGGCACTTGTTCTCTCTTCACTGGGTCGGTGTCAAAGTCATAACTGATAGATGCAGATGAGAATCCTGTTGTCAGAGCTGACACAATTAATGAAAACCAGGATGCTCTTGAAACCTCTCCATTACTCGTTGCAATTGCCATCAGTTGAATTATCACACCTGGTATTGCCTCAGCAAACATCTCAGACCCTTTTATGAAAGTCATCTCTTGTAAAGCATCAAAAGACTGGCCAGTCTCTTGTTTTTCTCCCTTTGCTACCCTGTAAGCATCAAATGCTGGCTTAAAGCCAATCAAAATAGGAATCCATTCCCTAAGCACCCTCAAAATCCCCAACTTTTTGTACTGTACAAATACAACAAACATTTGGATCCCTATTGACACTGCCAAACTTGCCAAAGATGCTTTAAAGTATCCATCCTTGTCGTCACTCCAAAACATGTACGTCACATACACATCTGTCACTAAATCTGCCATACTAGTGATAGCCCCAACAGTCACCCTCATCTTCAAGCCCCAAGGAACTTCCTCTAAAAGCCTGTAGCTAATTGTCTCAAGCATAGGTCTGAACCACTCATATTCCTCATCAAGCTCCTGTAGAGCAGGGAAATTTAAGATGAAGGCATCAACTGCAGCAACTGGCTGAGTATTAATAGCCAAACTCCTTGCTAGAGACTCTCCAATCTCCCTTCCCTCCTTCTCCCCCAGCTCTATGGCCTTGCCCCCTACCTTCCTCAACTTACACAGCTTGTTCTTGACAACAGCGCCAAGCATTGGTGTGACAAACACATATTTCTCTGCAGCCTGTCTCAGAACATAGTTTGACCCAATAAATGACCTGACAGCTTCCTCCTTTGTCAGTCCCTTCTTCCTGAAACTCAATGCAACCAACAGTTGCTCACCCAACAACTTTCCTATTTTGTTAGGATCTAAACCTTCATAGTTTTGTGTAGTATCATTCACAGCATGTGAAGAAACCATTGCGCCTCCATTGTCCAAGCCAACACTTGCTCTCCTAATACTTGCTCGCAAAGCACCTGCTAGACCAACCTCAGCTTCAGCATCAACACTTGCTCTCCTCACACTCTCTCTCCTTCTCGCATCTCCATCTGCTGGAATGAAGTCTTCAGGTACTTTAGCCTTCATGACATCAGTAAACCACTCTGGTTTCTCTTCTTCCCAATTAGCCCAATTTAGCTCAACCCATTTCTTGATTTCTCCTTCAATTGAGACCCAATGGTGCCTGGAGTTTGCAAACACTTTTATTTTTGTTGCATCATTTTCTCCTTCAAGGAAAAATGCCATTGACATATCCTTTGACCTCTGTGGACTCCAGAAGGTGTGCCAGTACTTCTTCTCAATGTTAAAAAAGAAGGCAGCAAACCATAGAATAGTTATTGGTATGAAATCATTTGCAATTGTTGATGCAATATCGATTGCTCCATCATCTAAATAAGGTGAAGCTACGTATATTGACACTGGGAGGCTTCCCATGGTCAACACAAGACCAAACAGCCAATACACTCCCCCAACTTCACTAGGATGTCTAAATTGCACCATTGAAGTAAAGTCTACAATGACCTTTACCATCACTCTACTAAATATACTGCTCACAATCTCTATGTTTCCTCCCAATGGCATCCAATACCAGAAGTCTCCTCTCAATATCTTAACAAATAAGTACAGACCAAGGTCAGCTCCAATGTAGAGAAAGGCCCACCTACCTCCCATCAATCCAAGAAGAACTATTGTTGTACACCTTATTAGAAGCATCCCTGCTGACACCAGCAACATGGACACAAACACTAATGTTCTCTTGCTTGCTTTTGCTGGAATATACCCATAAAAGTCTGGTGTGTATTCTCTCTTACCAGGGTCTGTGTCCCAGTCATAACTAATTGTTGCAGAGGCAAAGCCTGTTGTAATCGCTGACACTGCAACTGAAAGCCATGCTGAAGTTCCAACATCTTTGTCACTGGTTGCTATTGCCATAAGTTGGATAATCATCCCAGGGATTGTCTCAGCAAACATCTCTATACATTTCATAATTGTCATTTCCGTTATTGCCTCCACTGCAACCCCAACCTCTTGCTTTGCTCCAGTTGCTACCCTATAGGCATCAACTGCAGGTTTGTACCCAAGCAAGATTGGAATCCACTCCCTTAGCACCTTCATCATCCCCAACTTCCTATTTTGTCCCCAAACAATAAGCATCTGAAACCCAATTGACACTGCCAAACTTGCAAAAGATGCCTTAAAGTACCCATATTTCTTTTCTTTCCAAAACGTGTTCGTCACATAAATATCAGTCAGCAAATCAACCATGCTTGTTGCAGCACCAACAGTGACCCTTGCTTTTAAGCCTAAGGTAGACTTCATAAATAGTTTCATAACTATCTCCTCAAGCATGGGCCTTAACCACTCTTGTTCATTCGTAACCTCCTGCACTTCAGTGAATTGATGTGCCCATTCATCAACAGCATGAGTAGCAGTTGCTGTGGTCAACATGACTGCTGTCATTGCACTCCCAATCTCCCACCCCCTGGCTTCCTCCTCACTCTTAACTTCTCCCTCATTTGTTGCTCTCCTTTTAAATTTGTTCATTACAACAGCATACAGCAGAGTCCTCATGAAACCATGCTGCTTTGTAGTCTCTCTCAGTGCCCTATTGGCAGCAATAAATTCCCTTAGGACCTCTACCTTGCTGTCCCCAACATTTCTTTTATTCACTCTCTCCATCAGCTGCTCTCCAAACCTCTTCCCATCCTGCTCCCTTGCTTCTGCGCTGTTCAGAAGGTTGTCAAAGTAGTAAGCAGCATCAGTTGCCATGCTCAGGTGCTTAATTACACTCTTTTTGCCGGCAGCTTTTCCAAAACCCTTATGTCTAGTCATCATTTCAACATCTGTCTTCGTCTGGCCAGCCTCTGAGAACCTTACAGCTGTGAAATGTCCTTCGTGTTCAACTGTGATTACAAGTGTGTTGTTGTTAACTCTGTGAAGCTCGAGCTGGGATTCAACTCCACTTACAAAGTCCCAAAAGAACGCTGCAACTTCCTTGTGGGATGCTCTCACAGTTACTGAAGTCTTCCCCCATCCCATCCCCTTCTCTGCCTTTATCATCGTCGTTCCAGACAA
Source organism: Triparma columacea (assembly GCA_030267965.1). Classification (NCBI taxonomy): domain Eukaryota; class Bolidophyceae; order Parmales; family Triparmaceae; genus Triparma; species Triparma columacea. The sequence continues at coordinate 115,919 of BRYA01000040.1, read as the reverse complement.
CGCACTACTGATATCTTGAGCTCCATCAATCTCGTCAAAATGACTTTCAATCCCTGGTGCTCCCTCAATTGCAATCTCCTCAAACTTTTCAATTATCCGCTGTCTCTTGAAGGGTACAATCTCTTTGCTTTTGTCAAATTTCTTCCTCAAACCTGAGACTGTCATAAGAAATCTTGGTGCAAGCTTGTTCACAATGGAGGAGAAGAAAATACCACCAAGATCTGCCCTTGTTGTGAAAGTGACTGATGTTTGTGGCACACCTCCAATAGGGTCAAGTGGCTCAAACACCCATACTGTGTGAATCTTTACTAAAACATTCCCAGTCTTCACTGGAAAGTCAACCTGAACCTCCTCTGTGTCTGCAACGTCAATGATGACTTTGACGTCATCTTCCTTGAACCAGGTAATTTTACTCCTCCCATCACGAGGAGCAAAACCAGGGAGACCAAGGTCTCTTGTTGTGATGTAGTAGAGAGTGTGGGGGTTCACATTGATGGTTTTTAAGAAAGTCAGTCCCCATTTCTTTAAATCATTTCTGGTCTCTCTGCTGTACAATACTGATATTTGTCTTGCAGCACATTCCTCCACACTAGCATCAACCACAGTAGTGGCAAAACCAGTCCCACTGCTTGCCCCATCAACATGAACTAGCTTCATCTTGACCCTCTCATCAGGACTCTTCAGTTCATCAAAAATTTCATCCTCCTTGCACTTCTCATAAAACTCATTTCCTTTCCTGATTGCTTCCTTCTCCTCTTTTGTATAATCTTGATGTACATTCTTGATGATGTTGGCAAGAGAGGCCAGTGCAGCTTTATCAACCTCTTCATCCCGCTTGAAGGAATCCCTGAGTGTTGCTATTGCTCTTAGTCCTCTTGGTATTGTTCTGTTGACAACATTTACTGGAACGAGCCCCCCTGCATCCATAAATTGGGTATATGTGAGTTTACACTGGTGAACACCACCTTGGTCCTCAATGTTCTTTGCAGTAAAAATTCCACTAGTTGTTGCCCGCACAAGCTTTCCAAGGTTTCCCCCATAGTCAACCTTCTCCTCAGCTGGGACAAATGCCACAGACATGTTGCCATCTTGGTGTCCCCTCTGCCACACAAACCTCAACACAAACTCTCTTTTGTGAAGAGGGAAGCGAAGTTTCTTGACTGTTGCAAACAGCTTCTCATTTATCCTTCCCTTGCCACCCTTCCTCATCTCCAGCCTTGCAGGGGGCCCTTCCTCCCGGCTCATTACCATCCTCTCCCTGCTGCAGTACCCAAAGAACCAAGCAGCTGCTTCCTCGGCTGAGCAGTCGGCAACACACTTGGCTCTTCCAAAACCGAGTGTCTTCTTTCCTTTCTCCTGCTGCTTGTACTTGATCTCCATCTTCACTCCTTCATAAGGTGACTCAAGATGCCCCCATCCTCCTTCCTCCTCCCCACCAAAGAGCTCCTCCAACTCCACAAACACCTTCTTCTGGTCCTCCTCCAACTCAACACCCTCCTTCATCCTCTCCACCAAGGCCTCCCTGACCTCAGCATCAACTTCCTTCCCGTTCCTCTTGAATTTCTCCTGCAACCTGTTGGCCTCAACAAGCTGACTCTTTGCAAGGTAGTCAATAGCATTGTCCATAAGTGTCTTTTGAAGGCCTTTGAAATGCAGATCGACAGTCTGAATGCGTGTCACCCTGCAGACATTTGGAGCAATCTCATTGAAGAAGTAGACACCTGTAGTCTCTGCTAGCACAAATCCTTCCTTACTGAGATCCTTGAAACCTCCTCCAGGGTACTCTGTCAGTGGCACAAAAGCTAACATGTAGGAAGTCTTGCCATTCTCAAGTTTAACTTCCTTCCACACAAACCAATTCTCAAATAGTCGATTGGTAGCGGCAGGGACCTTCACGCCAACATGACAGTGCATGCTTCTAGTTCCCTCAAAATCATTCCTGATCACCCATGGTAAGTTCCCATTATTTTTGAAGTGCTGCTCTGACCACTCAAATGCGTCAAACAGAAATTGATCTGCCAATACATCCTTTGCTGACTTGTCCACAGTGACCCCAAAGGCTGCCCACACATTGTCCCCCACTCTCCACAGGAACTTGTCAATACCCTCCTTCAGTGTCCCCTTGACTCTCTTTCCCTTCTTGTAGAGTTTCTCCTCCAGCCCTGCAACACTTTCCAGCATCCTGTCCTCTTCCTCAGTAAGAGTTGGCACATTGGGCATGACCTCCTCCACAAAGTGTTTTTTCCTCCTCTCATCAATGACAGCTGGCTGTCTGAACTCATCCATGGCTTCATTGAGAATTCCCTTCAATGAGGTATAGGCAGCCTTGACGTCTCCCTTCTTGGTCCTGCCACTGTTCCTGCCTTCAACCCTAGATCTCGTGGATCTCGCACTCTTGAAAGTAGGGCGCACACTCTTGAAACTTGGGCGCACACTCTTGAAACTTGGGCGCACACTCTTGAAACTTGGGCGCGCACTCTTTGAGCTTTTGTTTGTGCGAACATCAACTTCTGATTTCATCTCTGTTGCTCTCTCCTCTGCCTTAAGAGTTCCCACCACGGTGACTGCAGTTTGTCCAAACTCGTAATCAGTGAAGCTGAGCTCCCCCTTAATGATACCTTGTTTGACAGTCTTGGTCTTTATTGACGCTTGAAGTTCGACAGGCATCGCAGCTGCCTCATCAGAAAGGTCATCCTCATCAAGGGGTGTCAACTCCATAATGCTCGTCGATTCGTCAGGAGATACGGCTTTGACGTTGAGGAGAAATTCGACGAACTTATTCCCCCTGCCGTAGTGCTGCCAGTAGACGAGTCTGTGAATGACTCCTTCCTTTTCGTCGTACTCCTGGAGGGTCTTCCTTCGGAACTTGCCCTGCTCACAATCGGTGAGGAGAAAGTCAATGATCTTGTCGCGCTCATCGTGGAAGACATCAGCAAGCTCCATAACCTTCACGTCAACGCCGGTAGAGTTGTCTGTGAGGCCTTCAACGGCTCCTCGGTCATCCAGAAGCTTGACTAGTTCGACTTGTTTGGGGCCAAGAGCTGTGTAATCAATATCTACGGGGCCATATATTGCGGAGGGTGTGCGATTGGAGCCTGAAGGGGGCTCGGTTGTCTTCAGCAGAACATTATCGTGCTGCTTCAATGCGTTGTCGTCTGGTTGACTACCATCACCGGGAGGAGCCTCAATCCTGTGGGGAGGCTTCTCCCCCTCCATGCCTTTGAAAGAGGAATCTTCGCGATCGCTTCCCCCGCGTTGGTGCATTGACGATCCAATTTCCTCGCTGAGTTCCATGACTCGGCGATCCATGCTGCCACTGCAGATTTCTCAAACCTAGAGGAAGGATGTTAAGCGGGGAGGGGGCAAGATGAGTTAGTTACTCACTTAAATATTGAATACCACCGGTCCTCCGAGGGGAATAAATCTAAGAAAGACGACGACGTCATCCAAAAACACACGACATGTTTCATGAACCCCCCTCTTTGGCCTCTTGCCATCTCCATCTCGGGCCACTTTGCAAATCACATCACTCCACGCGTAAAAAGAGCTTTTGCGTCAAATGACTCTTGGTCGTTCCCCGTCTCCCTCGTCTTAACTCACTTTTATTTTGATTCGTGTGGTTCAAGGTAAGAGATCAGCTTGAGAATTTGCCTTCTGTTGTTGTTCCCCAGGGTTCTGTGAGCTGAAAAGATTTGCTTTTTGTCATTGACTTCGTGATCCCCGTCCGCATCGAAGTAGTGTCACTATAGGTATGCATTTTACTTTTTTAACCCTTTGCATAAGAATAATAGGCAAAAGTCGATATATTTCACGAGCCGTCAAATCCCTTATTAGCCCGCCCACACTTCCTTTTTTCCTTTTCCTTCTTCCATACCTTCCTCTATTATGTGCCTGCTCCTCCATTCCCTGCATGCCCCCCCCCCCAATGCTCCACATTACTAAAGGTGGGCGTCCGGGATGACACTCCCCTCATACGCGGTCTTAAGGATGTGGGGATAGCAGACTGAGGTAAGGAAGTTGTCGAGCTTGTCCTTCGTCAGCATGTCGCTCACGAGCTTCCCCGCCAGGAGCCACTTAGCGTTGGTCTTCTGGGTGTCGCTAAGATTTGACCTCCTCCTGCTGACCTCCGCCGCTACGAGGTCCCTGATCCTCTCCTTGGTGATGTTGACGTCGTCGTCCTGTGTGTGGACGCCATGCCTCTGCCACTGCCAGATCTGCGCCCGGGATATTTCAGCTGTGGCAGCGTCCTCCATCTTGTGGTTCATGGGGATGCATCCGACGCCTCGGAGCCAGGCCTCAGAGTAGGCGAGGACGATGGCAACGCCGTGTGCAAGCCCTTCCGATGTGATGGCCTTTCCATGGGGGACAATGGGGAGTTCAAGGAGCTGTGGGAGATCGTGGGTTAGAACAGTGTACGCGAAGAACCAGGTTGCGTTGGCGTGTGCTTCTTCTCAATCCCCCCTCCCTCCCCTCCCGATCCCCTTTCTGCCGCTCCCACACCATCCCAATCCCACGACACCCCTGCTCACCTGCTCCTCTGTAATGTTGGCCCCCTCAGTAGGAACAAGTCCAATCTGGTTCGGGCTCTTCATGTGCTCGTCGAAGACGTCCCTAGCGATCTTGACAAGCGCCGGGTGCGCCACCCAAGTCCCGTCGTGCCCCGCCTGCACCTCCCTCAGCTTGTCACTCCTCACACCCTCCATGGCCTTGGCGTTTGCCTCGGGGTCGTTCTTGATGGGGATGGTTGCGGCCATGCCGCCCATTGCGAAGGTGCCGCGCTTGTGGCAGGTGTAGATTAACTTTTTGACGTAGGCCTGCATAAAGGGGCAGGACATGGAGAGGTGGGAACGGTCAGGGGCGATCTTGGAGGTGTGGCACTTGAGCTGTGGGGAGTGAAGCGACGACGAAAGAATTGATTTGTGTTAGTCGTGTGCAAATTTTTAGGTGCAGATTCATCGTAGTTATTTTTGTGTAAGTTCGTTACTTGGCTGCCCTTCCCTCCGATTCCTTCCCCCGTTCCCACACTCACCTTCTTAATGTATGAGAACAGGTAGTCCCAGCGTCCGCAGTTTAGTCCGATGGAGTGGTCCTTGATCTCGTATAGGATCTCTTCCATCTGGAAAGCTGCCGTGATGGTCTCAAGGAGGATGGTCGCCCTGATAGTGCCCTGGGGGACGCCCATGTACTTCTGGGATGCCACGAAGACGTCGTTCCAAAGGCGGGCCTCGTGGTAGTGCTCCAGCTTGGGAAGGTAGAAGTAGGGGGCGGAGCCCTTCTTAACAAGGTTGTGGACGTTGTGGTAGAAGTACATGCCGAAGTCAAAGAGGGCGCCGGAGGCGACCTTGTTATTAACCACGACATGAGCCTCGTCGAGGTGCCAGCCTCGGGGACGGACAAGGAGAGTGGCGAGCTGGGTAGGAGAAGATAGGAGGAGGGCGCATAGCGAAGACGGATTTCGTTAGTCGTGGAGGCATGATAAGTAAAGGAAGGAAGAAACAGCTACTAGGGCCCTCCATTTCCCCTACCCCCCCCACAAAGGCGTTCCTCTCGCACTCACCTTGCCGTCAGAGCGCGGCACGTAGACCTTCCCGTTCGCGGGGTTTGTGTAGCTGATGGTCCCCCTGACTGCGTCCCTCAGGTTGCGCTGCCCCTCAGTGACAACGGACCAAGTAGGGGAGCTACTGTCCTCGAAGTCCGCCATGTAGGTGCTCGCCCCACTGTTGAGGCCGTTTATTACCATCTTCCTGTCCACGGGCCCAGTGATCTCCACGCGGCGGTCTGAGATATCAGCAGGGGGGGGAGCACACATCCAGGTGTTGTTCTCGCGAACGGACTCGCGGGTCTCAACGGGGTATGAGGGAAGGGCACCGCCGTCATACTCGGTAGCGACAGCCTCACGCTCTTTGAGAAGGGCGCGACGGCGGTCATCAAAGGTGGCACAGAGGAAACCCACGAACCTGAAGTGAGGAATATGGGTTGGGAGAGAGTAGACGTTGATTGTGTGAGTAGCAAGGTGAAAACGTGTTTAGAGACACCAGTTTGTTCGAGTGTAGCGGCATGAACTGAAGTTGTTTGTGTGGAAAGCTCTGACGTTCAGGTGTGTCGCCCTTGTCGCCAACTTGAAAATGACACTATACAGACAACGACTCACCTGAGCGCATCGGGAGTGCAGATTTCGCGAGCGGCAGAACAGATTGGGGCGTGGACTTTGACGTCCACTTCCGTATTCTTCATCATGAGAGCCATTTGCTGTTTGTTTGCTTTTTGCAGTGCCAGCTTCAGATCTTGTGACGCTTCACTTCTTTGTTGCTCTTGGAGGGAGAGAATTATAAAGGAAATGGTTTAACCCTAACAGATTAATTTTAATGTTTAAAAACGACGCTCGAAAGCCCTTCTTGAAAAGTTCTCCCGAAACGTATATTTTTCCAATTAAAATAGGGTCCGTTTTACCCCCCCCCAATTTCTCACATCCCCTCCTCCTCCCCCCTGACCCTCTCCCATATTCCCTCTACCTCCTCCTTCCCCCACGGTCTGTCCCCTTTTTCTACAACCTTTCCCCCCTTGACCCCTCCCTGAACCTTGTTTACGAGGTCCTTAAAGAAGTCCCCCCCCTCCCCTCCCCCCCCCGACCTCCGAGGTCTTGTCGCTAGCACGTAGCCTCCCCCGTGCTCGTGGTACTGCATAAGCTCCGTGCTACCCCTCGCCGTTTGGAGGCTCCAGACGTCCTTGAATACCTCCAGGTTGAAAACGTCTTGATTGACCTTCCCGCCGAGGGAGGGCCAGCCTAGGGAACGAGGATTCAGAAGGATAAGCAGACAACCAGGACCAACGGCAGAGTGCACGGTGGAGATCTTAACCAGCTCCTTAGCCGTCGGACCTACGAAGATGGCGCACTCGGTTTGGGGAGGTAGGAAGTTTGCGATAAGGCCTCCTCCCCCCCCTTCTTCACCAGCTAGAGGGGAGGGACTAGCGGCTACCTCTGACATGGCTTTCATGAAACCTCCCCCGCTGCCACGACCCTTCTTCTTGTTCTTCTTCTTATTCGCCGTGGGGGAACCTGAACCTAAACCAATACCTACAATGTTACAATCTGCTCCGACGTCCCCCTGGGTTGTAGTGTGGGCGTGGATGGTTAGTTGTGCAATAATAATAATCCTCAGCCAGCCTCAAAGCCCCCTCACTCCCTTCCTCTCTTCAACCCGTCGGTCTCACCTCCCATATCCTCTTGGCTTCCTCAGCCCTATCCCAATCATTGAAGCAAACAGTAATGGCCTCCCCTCCAAGTGGCTGAAACATTTCAACAAACACCCTCGCAAGCTCCCTCTCGCTCCTATCGATATCGTATCTAGTTGGCATTGCTACACTGGTACTACCTCCACCAACATCATCATCACCACCAATAAGCTCCCTCAGACCTCCTCCTCCTCCTCTTTTTCCCTTTCCACCCTTATTCTCAAGTTGAAAATCCGTGCCTGTTGGGAACTCAACGACCATCCTTGAAGTCCTGTCTGATAATGCTGACTGGACTGACTTCCTACATAATGTAACAGATTCTGAAGTGGTGAAGAGGGAGGAGGAGACTCCTGTGGGTCAGTGTTTGCTTTTGAAATGTATTTGATCGACGTTATTACTATTACTCACCTTTGACACTCTTTGGTAGTTGTAATGCAAGTATATTGGTTATTAGAGTTAGAATTAGGAGAGGACATGAAAACTTTTTCGACATCATCATCTTATTTAGCTTGAGGTCGAAGAATGAGACGGAAGAACGAGACGGAAGGAAGCAATTGAGGTATAAGAAGGTTAAAATAGGAGTTTCAATGCGTTTGAAAGACAAACAAATGCAATGGAAGAGAGTGAAGAAAATGAGAAGAAAAAATGAAGATAATCCTCCAGAAATCGGAAGAAATGTTGGGGTTACGTTACCCCAAAAACTCACACCTTACGACGCCACGAATAATACGCAATAAACACCGTCTTCGTATATTAACAAATCAGCAATAATCTACAGCAAAATAATCATCTACCTCCTCAACCATTTTCCCCACCCATCCGTCCTCCCCCCCCCGTAGACCTCCTTCCTGTAGCTCCCCCACCAGTTATCCCCCTTACTCCTCCACCTATTAATATCCTCCTCAGTCATAAACACCTCCTCTCTAATCCTTTCCTTCCTTTCCCCCACCTCCTCATCTCCCTCTCCCCCCCCCCCATACCCCAGCCCCTCGTCTTCCCTAGTCCACCTCCCCTTCCCCGTCCCCTTCCTAACTTTCCCTCTCCCGCACCCCCAAAGTACCGCCTCCTCCCTCCTCCTCCCCACCATCCTCCTAATCTCCCTCTCAACATTTTCCCCAACATCAAACCCAATAACCCCGACCCCCCTAACCCTCCCCTTCCCGTCAACGTAGTACCATACCCCTACCCCATCCCCAGTCCCGTATATGCACTCCCACTCCTTCCCAACCTCCCCCCCTACATAGAATCCCCCAAGCTGACTTTCAGAGACCTCCACTTGTCCCCCCTCAACTTCCCTACCCTCCTCCCCTATTGTAACACCCTCCTTTCCTAATCCCCACCCGTTAACCTTTAAAGCTTCACCCCCGAACCTCTGTCTAACGATACCTTTAACGTTCACACCTGTTTCGTCTACGTAACCAAACGGGTACCCTGTCATAGGAACGTGTACGAAATCCCGGCAAACAATCCTCTCCATAACATCCGGCTGTGACCTTGACGCTGCATATACATCCGATGATGTTAGGTTGTTCGACGGTGTGGAATCCGCGTCTGTTTCTGCGTTGGGGTGACTGCTGTTTTTAACGACGTATCGAACGAATCTGTCGTGTGTGAATTTAAGTTTCACACCTTTCTGACACACCCTATCCTTCAGCATTCCCCTAAGCAGGCCGTGAAGGGGTTCAGGGACGGAGGTTATGAAGTCCTTCGGCAAATGAGATGAAAGGTGGAAGAGATACACAGGGTGGGAGGATAGGTAGGTTATATTAGAGGTTTGTGGAGGGGTGTTTAGGATCCTGGTTAGCGCAGACGCTCCAGCGTAGACGGTCGTCCCCTTTGTGTTGTTTGTGGACGTGGAATTTTCCTTTCCCGAGTCGCTGAGTTCCTTCTCCGTACCGTCTTGCTCGCTATTTTTGGGGGGAGGGGGTGTGAAAATAATCCCTGGTGGTGGTGGAGAACCGACCCTTGGACGTGAGAGGTGAACGTGTCCGTAGGGTAGGGGGGGTGATTCGTTTATCTTTAGTTCGAAGGAGGGGAGGAGGGTCACGATGACTGGGGGGGGGGTGGAGGGACCTTTTGAGGGATCTTTAGAAGGGTCTTTAGCAAGCACGTCTTTAGCAAGGACGCCTACAACACCAATACCGTCAACGGCATTAGCACCGTCATTACCGCCAACACCGCCAACGTGTTCATCAACGCTATCACTGTCACTCGCAGAAGTAGCATGACTAGTCCCCCCAGCTCCATCTCCCCTTCCCCAATCTCTTGTGACTCTGATGATATTTCCCTCCCTGCATATCCCCTTGCTCCATTTGTTAAGTTGCTCCATGATCCTTTTCCTGTCCTCTACCTTCTCTGTTGATGTTGAATTTGATGTTGAATTTGATGTTGAATTTGATGATGAATTTGATAACACATCTAATGAGCCGCCTAATTGGCCGTCTAACTCCACATCTTCACCTATAATGTAGCATGGTTTATCACGGTTAAGCCAATTATCTGAAGATGCAGTTGTTGGAAGGAGAGTTGTTGGAAGGATTAGAATTGGAAGGAATTTGCGGATATTTAGTAACCCATTCATAGTCGGCATTGTATTGTTGTTGTATAAGTTGTTGTATTGTTTGTATGGTGTATGATTTACCAATGATATATCCAATAATATCTCCGAGTCAGCGACAGTGCGTGAGTAGGATCCCTATTTATTTCTGTTACTACTGATTTGATGCTTTACCGCTTTCAATTCACGCAATTTGCATTCATATAGGGGTGTTGATGATGAAATTGGTGTTAAATACGTAGCGCTGATAGCGTTTTGTCTCTTTTTTTGCCTTTTTCTCCTCCTCCGGTCTCCGGTCCTCTAGACTCGGACCTCCACTCTCCGCTCTCAGAACTCCCTCCAAGCCAAGCCACCTTTTAACTCCGCTTTTACTCCGCTTTTACTCCACTCATACTCCACGCAACTTCATCAAATACTCAGTACACATATTTCTAACCATCAAACCCCAATGGTAATAAAATTCTCCACTCACCCCCAACCCCCCCCGGCTTCCCTCCTCAAGCCTCTCCTCCGTCTCCTTCCCCTTCCTCCTCCTCCAATGTTCTACAATACCGTGTTAAAAGCGAATACTACGAAGGTATACACTGCGGAGTTGAACGATCAAATCGTAGCTTTAGCTGTAACAGGGACACCCCCAAAGTCTCCCCGACAAGGCTCTGCTGACAGACAAGGCTCTGCTGACCCTTTCTCTCAACTTGACTGCCTCTACCTTTACTACATAGTAGTAACCCCGGCTCTCCGTTCTAAGGGTATAGGAAGTTCCCTAATCCTCCACATAACCTCTCCCCCCGCCTCTGTTGCTTTAGCCCTACACGCTAGGGAGGAGGAGGTTGGGTTCTACGTGGAGAAGGCTGGGGGGAGGAGGGGAATGTGGAGGGAGGGGTTCTACGGGAGGGGGGGGGGAGGGTGGGAGGTTATGATCGGGGGGGAGGGAGAGAATATGGAGGGGGGGAGGAACGAAGGGAAGACCAACTATGGGAAGACCAACAACGGAGAGACGGACAATGGGAAGACCAACAGCGGAGAGACCAACAATGGGAAGACCAACAACGGAGTGACAAACGATGGAAAGACGAACAATGGAGAGACTAAAGATGGACAGACTAACGATGGGGAGACTAACGATGGAAAGACTGACAATGACAATGATGAAAATGAAGGGAAGAGGAAGAATGAACAAGAGGACAATAGTAAGGAAGGAAAGAAACTAAAGAGTGGGACGTAGGCGCCGGTCTTTAAACTAGAACAAAGAGATTAAATCAAACCAGACACATCCTTGACTTAATCTTTTTTTCTCCTCCCTATGGTGCGTTTAGCGGGACAACCAAGCGTTGTATTGACACTTTAGCAACCACCTGACGGGGCGCGAGGGGGCCGCTTTAAACATGAGGGCTGAGAAAATATGCCACAACCTCCCCCCATCCCCTCCCCCCTCCCCTCCCCCCCCTTCACCTAAAAAACAGCCCTCCCATCCAACCTTTTCCTTGTTTCACTTTCCGTCCCAAAAAAACTCCCGTCTCCCCCAATACTCCGGTACGTCGATAAACGAGCAACGACCAGACTGACGCTCTCTCCAAAAGACAGAAAACTCCTCCCCCACCCCCAACTGCCTCGTTACCATCTCCTCCTATTTATCTGCTCTCTCTGGCTCTCCCCTCCCCTTCCATCACATTCTCCCGTATACAGCCCTTCCCCAGTCTCCCTTGCGCACTTCCAACCCCCCCCCCCCATACGTCCTCACTCCTCTAACACTTAATCCCAACCCCCTCTCTCCGTCCCCTCCCCAGTCCCACCCCATGGCTGCTCCCCAGTCCCACGAGACCAAGGCCATGCCTACCGCCCAGCAGCCCGACCAGGTCTCCGAGGCCTTCGGTCTCCTGAAGGCCCCCAAGCTAGTCTCCCAGATCTCCCAGTCCGAGAACAAGACCCTTCGCCTCAACGCTCTTAGGGTGCTGGGGGAGGAGCTTAGGAACCCCCTGGACGCGGGGGGGGTCACGAGGGCGGGGGTAACGGAGGTCCTTACGAAGCTCCTAAAGGACGACGACACAAAGACAAGGGAGGCCGCTAGCAAGGTGAGAGAAAAGCATGTGTGCCTGTATCTCCAAGGAGTAAAACTGACCCCCGAACGCTCCGCTCCCCCCTCGTTTCTACCTTTCGCTTCCTCTCCCCTTAGGCCCTGGCAGCCCTTGCCGTTGACCCCAATGGTCGTTTCTCTTTAAGCTCAACTGCCGCGGCTCCCCTAATCCTCCCTTCCCTCTCCGACCCTTCTCCCATCGTCCGTTCCAACCTTTACGACTGCTGTCTAAGTTACACCGCCGTCCGCACCGGAATCGACGAGGTAGTCCTCGGCGGATTCGTCCCGGTCCTCGTCAAAAAGGCGACGTCCGAGACGGACGACGTTAGACACCTGCCGCTGCAACTGCTTTACAACTGCATCAAGAGCGAGGTGGGACTTAGAGAGGCACTGGACAGCAACGCGGTGGAGGCGTGCATCGAAAACCTTGCGCATAAGGACAGGTGAGAGGAGGGGGAGGGGAGGAGAGGGGAGGGGAAGGAGAGGGGACACTTTTTATTGACAAGTGCCTTGGTGTTTTTCTATGAAACTGGTCCTGCTAGAACCTCCACACTAACTTTCCTCCACCTCGCTCCTCTCCTCCCTCTCTCTTCCCTCCCCTCTCACCCCTTAACAGTCTGGTAAAGAAGGACGCAGCCGGTACTCTTGGTTTCCTTTGTTTCGCGGACTCCGCAAAGATAACCGCCATACAGAACGACGCCGTGTCCAAGCTCTCCTCCCTCCTCGTCGACCCCTTCTGGAAGGTCCGCGCCAACGCCGCCCAGGCCTTGATGTCCATAATCCAGACGGACTCCGGTAAGAAGGCCATCGTCTCCTGCGAGGGCGTAGCTCCTCTAATCAAGCTCTTGAAGGACCCGGAGGGACTCGTTAAGATCAACGTGCTGAAGACCGTCGCTGCCCTGGCTGTACACCCGGACGCTAGGAAGGAAATGAGGGAGAGCGCGGAGTGCCTACCGGTCATACACGGTATCATTGACGGGGGGGATGAATTCCTTAGCAAACACGCACTTATCGCAAGGGAAGCCGTCCTGTGGCAACCGTAGGAAGGGGGAGAAGGAAACCGGGGGGGGGGGAGGGAGGGAAGGGAAGGGAAGGGGAGACATTGGAGTGGGATGTGTAACAATTGAACGAGGGTTTCACTATGATATGATGAAGTTTCGTTGGTATTATTTCGCCAAGTCCTCAAATCTCGTCGTTCATTATCTTCTCC
>BRYA01000040.1:1751-102787 GCA_030267965.1 Triparma columacea | reverse complement strand
GGGGTTTAGTTTAGTGTTTGTTTCTTTTTTTTTCAGTAACTAATCCCCTTGCCTCCCCCCCCCCCTTCCTCCTCTCACCTGGCACCCCTCCTCAATAGGAATCCCGTAGCTCTTCCTATGCACCCTATTTTTAATGTGTACCTTCCCCCCCTTCGTCAACAGCGTCCCGTGTCTCGCAAGTCTCGTCGGGAAGCAGCTATCGTACGTGTCTATCCCCATGCCAACAGTCCTCTCTATACTCTCCTTGTCAGCGATGCCTAGGAGGTGAACAGGCTTGGCGCGTTTGTCTGGATCCCCCCCCCCTAACCCGGCACCGGGTGCCCAGCCCGAGGATTCTATGGATCTGTAAGTCTCCATGACCTCCCCCAGCATGTCTACCATCTCGTCCCTGTTCCCCCCCAAGCTCCCCCCAATTGCGAATCCGTCAAAAGGTAATGAAGTCAAGTACCTCAAGCTCCTCTCCCTCAGGTCCTTCTCAACCCCCCCGTGAACGACCCCGTACATAGCCTGCCCCATACCGCTGCTCCCTTCAACCTCCTCCAAGTGTCTCCTCAAGCTCCTCCCTTCCCACCTGTGCGTCCTCTCCAGGCTTTCCACCAGCTCATCCCTGCCGGTGTCGTAGCTAGGGAGCTCGTCTAAAGGTATGATTATATCAGCCCCGTACATCTTCTGGAGCTCAACCGTGCTCTCGGGGGTCAACGAAACCTCAGTCCCGTCCCTGTAGCTCGAGAATTTAACCCCCTCCTCCGTGACTCTAACATTGTTCTTCCTCTCCCCGTTCTTAACCTTCCCACCCTTCTTATTTTTTTTGCTCCCCCCCGTCTTGGCTCTCTTTATCTCGCCCTCCCTCCCCGTAACCTTATCGTTGAAACTGCCCTCTCTCTTACCCTCAACTTTCAAATCCTCCTTAACACCTCCAGTCCTCAAACTGAATACCTGGAATCCCCCTGAGTCCGTGATCATGGGTCCCATACACTGGTCCCCCTCCTTGATTCCCATGAATCTATGTATCCCACCCGCGTCCTTAATAACGTCCCCCCCTGGCTGAAGCATAAGGTGATAAGAATTACTGAATATCATGTCCTGTTTCTCCTCCCTAACGTCCCTAATACTACACCCCTTTGGCACGCCGTTGGTGGCGACAAGGACAAAGGAAGGGGTTAGGAATGTACCGTGTGGGGTTGTTATACGGGTCACGCGAGCGGAGGATTTTGAAGACACGTGGAGAACCTCCTGCTTGAAGAATTGTCGAGGCTCGTAGGACCAGGGTGGGAAATCTGATGGTTGTAGTGGTGGGGGTGGGGGTGGTGGTCCTTTATTTCTTTCTGACGGGAGTGGTTTGGAGTTATTTTGTAGTGTATGGTTTGTGTCTGTGTTTGTGCTATTGTTTCTCTTTCTGTTTGTAACAATGTTACGTATGTTTGTCCATGTAGAGTGAAATGGATTACGAAGATAAAGGTGTGTTCTGAGATGTGGTCTAATTGGCGTTGTTATTGTTCTAATTGATGTAGTGGGTGTCATAATTAGTGATGATGAAGTAGGAAAGGTCGTAGGTCTAAATGTATGTACAGAGGAGGTATAAATGGGAGTATAAATTGATGATGTCGAAAAGGCTGAGCTCGAAGTCAAGTTTATGATGATGATTAGGTACAATAATGCGATATTTGACGTTACACGCTTATCAATATTGTTACTAAAGAATGTTATAAACAATTTATGAAGCATAACACGTTTAATTGGTCCAACAAATATCCCAATAAATATGAACAGCAAAAGTGACTTTGGGGACGAACATCTCAAAAATGCTTTTATTGCACATTCACGCAATATAACGTCGCGAATTTTCCAGGACTATTTTTGGAATTGAAAACGGAGGTCTGGGAAGCCGTCAAAAATGCGCGGCGACATCAAAACGTTGCCGCCAGTAAAACTTCATGTCATATCCAGAACTCTCCTGAGTTGTTAGTGTCGCTATCGTTTCTTTCTTTTTTGGCACTCTGACGATATCCTCTGTCTCGCAATCTCACTCAAAAAGGTCCGCCGACTACCCATGTCACAGATTATGATTCTTTCTTAGCCTTCCAGCTCTTTCTCCACCCACCACAGGAAATTGGAATCATGTCCCTTAGATCCCAATCACTTGACGTATTTCTATCTAAATTGGGCACAACCCCTACGTTAATCAATGATCCTACCTTTCTAAGCGACAATGATGCACTGTCATTGATTGCTCATCAAATGTCCAACACTTCCAGCTCGTCCACCGAGGACACTTCCCCTGATTCTACCATGTATCTAGCTTCCCAGTCAATCAATTCCCCAGAATCCTCAATGAACATATCTTCAAAATCCCAATCACTCACCTATCCTATATCATTCTCCCAAATTCATCCAATAATCAACCACTTCCAAACCCTCCTCCCGAGTCTTTCCTCTTCCACTCCACAATCCTGGTTAACTCTTCACTTTATATCCGGTCTGATTCGTCTAACAAGTTTCACCTCAGATTCCCTAAAAGCCCACACCCCCTTCGACTCCATAATAACATCAGTCCGTAAGCAAATAGACCACCTTATCCTCACCCCATCCTCCTCCCCCAACTCAGACATACGTTACGTTACCGGGTTAGTTTCGCTGTACGTAGAGCTGATATTAAAACCGGGTTTCCGCTGCAACACCGACCGCGGTCGCTTCGAGTTAACTCGTGCATTCCGAGTCTTCCTAAAGGTCCGAGAAATGGAGAACGTTCTTCGAGGTGCTTCAAAAACCGAAGATAAAATAGGACTCGACACATCGGCATACACCTTACTAGTTAACCGTGCCCTGAGCTCCTCCCCAGACACGGTTAAATCGTGGGTGGTTACATCCTGTCTAGACGTAACCTTCCTAGGTTCCCTAGGTTGGTGGTATGTCGATCTCGTCCTTATCTTAATGTCCGGCAGTAGGGGTCTCGACGTCTCCCCTGTTATCCACGGTCTCAGCTCCACCCTCGCCTCCCTAAGTTCCGCAATATCCTCCCCCGTTAAGTGGACAGTAGCGGGGGTGGTGATAGCGAGTCTAGCTACACTAGGTAGGAGGACGAAGGAACTCCTAGGGTGGTACGCTAACGGCGTCCTGGGGGACGCGGCGTACGACGGTAACGGGGGGATTGATGGGGGAAGGGTAGAGGAATTCTGTAGGTGCTTCAAGGTATGCGCTGCCAGAGGGGAGGCGGGGGGGGAAACTGTTAAACTATTGGGGGAGAGGATGAGAGAGATCGGACGGGGGGGACTGAGGGTGGGGAGAGGAGGGAGGGGAGGGCTACTTAAGGTAATGGGTGAATGCATGGCGATGGGGGTAGCGGAAGGTTTCAAGGAGGAGGGTTACAGGGCGGTCGAGGGTTGGGGGGTCAGGGAGGAGGGGGGGGGGAAAGCCGGGTGGGAGATCAAGGCGGCGCTGGCGAAGGAGTACGGGGGGAGCATGAAGGCTATGGAGGGGGGGAGGAGGGATATGATGGACTTTGAGAAGGCGGTTTATAATTACAATATCATTAAAGGGGCTAGGAGGGGGGTTAGAAGCAACGTTAAGGTGACGGTCGAGAGGAGGGGGGAGTGGACGGAGAGACAGGAGAAAAGGGGGAGGGAAGAGGAGAAGGAGTGGGAGAGGAAGAGAACGAGGATTATGGAGAGGAGGGGGAGGGAATTGGAGAACGGTCCCGTTGAAGACGCAGTCGGAGGCGCGGTTGATAGCGCAAACGACGGGGGCGACGCAATCAAAAAATTCTCCAACGATGCAGCCATCGACACGACCACCACCGACGCAAACCTCATTAGTTCATCCGAAACTACTACTACTGTAGCACCTTCAATAGCAACTGCAAACCTCCCAAACCCCCCTCCCCCCAACTGCGACCCCCCCTACGCTACGATAGATATAGCTCCCGAACCTACACAGCCCCCACCCAGCGCCATGCACGACAAGCATCCTGCTGAAGAAGATGATGGAGATGAGGAGATACCTGATATTGAAGAGGACGACGATGAGATACCAGACATCTTTGGTGGGGAGGCGGACGAGGACGACCTGTAAGCAACGATCATATCAAATTCGAGGAGAATCGGAATCGTTTGTGCCCCCCCCTCTGAATAATTGTCACTAAAAAACAAAATCAACCATTTTTCATTTTTTCCAGAAGGCTCTCTCACTTTCAGCGCTGTCCGGTCTCAACTCTAGCCAGCTCAAATCGGTTTCCACTAGAAGGTCCTTGGACGTGGCTTTTTATTAGCGAAATATCTTTAAGCGCCCCCGAGAGATCCTTTATCAGTGGTGTACCGCATCAAAAACTGCCCGAAGCTTTTTGAACATTAGTAAAAGCCCATAGGAGAGAGAGTTACCACGAAAAACCTGTGCAATTATTTGGAAAAACCAATATGGGTGGTGGAGGTAAGTGCTCGGCTTCCCGTGAGTTGTTCTCATTTGGTCCCTTCCGCGACCTTCGCCCATCACCGGCCCTCCCCCGTGCCCCCCTGGCTAAGATATGATGCCTTCGGTTGGGGTTGACTAAGAAGAAGTTGTGCTCCTTTCATCAACAAATCATCATTCATTTACCCCTCAACCCCCCTTCCCCCCCCCCCCCCCGTCTTCGGTCATTTTTATCTCTGCCCCTCCCGCAGCCACTAAAATGAACCCGGATGCCATTGACATTACACACTTTGAGCTAGAACGAATCATCGGTCAAGGAGGCTTTGGAAAGGTCTATGCGTGCAGGAAAAAGTCTGACAAGGGCAAACTCAACGACAAGGATCAGTGGTACGCTATTAAGAAGCTCGAGAAGGACTTCATTCTCAAATCCAAGACTGGAGTAGACTCTGTTTTCACGGAGCTTAACTCTGTGAGGGATCTCATTCACAAGAATATCTGCTGCTGTCAGTATGGCTTCCTCTCCGACGATGCTGTTTACATCGTTTTAGACATTGCCTTTGGTGGCGATCTCCGTTACGCTCTGAAGCAGAGCAAGCTAAAGAACGCCACGACGAAGCTAAAGTGCTTTGACGAAGACCGTTCTAAATTCTACCTCGCGCAGCTCCTCGACGCCCTTGACTACTGCCACCAATGCCAAGTGCTGCACCGAGATATCAAACCCGAGAATATGCTCATCGTCACCAACGGGTACCTCAAGCTCACTGACTTCGGCATCTCGATGAAGCAGGACAACATCGAGGATTGCAAGGCCCGCAGCGGCACCATGGGTTACATGGCCCCCGAGATCATCATGGCAGGGTGCAACCATGGTAAGCCCAGCGAGTGGTTCAGCGTTGGCGTTTGCACCCACGAGTTCCTCCTTGGCCTCAGACCTTATGATGCCAAGAAGCTGGCCAAGTGCAGGGCAGGGATCGACGACGACCTCATTAGTGAGCTTAAGCTTAAAGAGCTCGAGAGCAGCAAACTCACAGATCCCGCGAAAGATTTCGTGAGCTCGCTCATACATTTGAAGACAGAGGGCCGGCTTGGGGCAGCGAATGGCTCAGCAGACCTCCGGGGTCACGACTTTTTCAAAGGGTTTGACTTCGAAGCGGTCAAGAACCAGACCATGAAGGCTCCCTTCCTCCCCGATATAAACGTCGCGAACTGCGACACCGGATCTAACGACGCCGAGGAGATGTTCGGAGGAATGGAGGATGAGAAGAAAATATCCTTCACGCCCGAGCAGCAGGCCAAATTTAACGGATATGGATACAATACTGAGATATCGTAAAGTTAACCCCTCACATTGATGATCGAGGGGATTGATAAGGGAAAGGGGGTGGGGGGGGGGAGGAGGTTGGCATCGTGAGGTACGTTTTCGCAACCCCACGGCAACAGGCCAAGCAACAAAGCAACAAAGCAACAGTCAACACTAAAAGAATTATCTAGATTTTCTAGAAGATTTTAACGATTGTACTTCCTTTAATTCCACTAGGTTCTCCTCCTCGAGCTTCTCCTTGTTGGAGCTGGTGTGGGTTCCATAGGCTCGCTTTTCTTGCTCGATTTCTTGCCCGCTCCAGTCGTCTTCTTCGGCGCTTTCGTCGTCGTTGGAGATTTCGTCATGGTGGGAGTTTTCTTCGTCGGAACATTCTTCTTCTTTGGCTTCGGCTTTTTGGCATTCGCCTTCGCCTTCGTCTTGGTCTCCCTGGTCTCCTTAGCATCCGTCTTGCCACCCTTACTAGCTGCCCTAGAAGGTCTCGCCCGCGCCAAAGAAGTATCTTTTTCATTTCCCTCCTCTTCCTCAAGGAGCGCCTCCACCTTCTCCTCCACCTTACGCTTCTTCCTAGCGGGAGTTTTCGCCTTGGTCTTCTTGATCTTGGGTTTGCTCTTTTCCTTCCCGGGGGTGTCAAAACTGTCGAAAGCGGCGAACTCGTCCGCGACCTCTCCGTTCCCCCCGTATAAGTCGTCCTCTTCCTCGTCCTGGACCTTGTCGTCGCCCTCACCACTTCCTCCCAAAACAGAATAATTGCTCAACCTCCGAATCAGTGCTGCCTTCAAACCCGTAGTATCAAGCCCCCTCTTCTTAAGCTCGGCCTTGAGTTCCTTGACCTTCATATTTGTATAGGTTGAAGATATAGAAGGGCCAGGGGAGGGGGCGGGGGGAGGGGGGGTGAAGGCCGACGTGGTATTCGTGGAACCTTTGGTATTTTTCGAAGCGGCGTCGAGAGTAGCGAACACAATTGAGTGAGAATAATGCAAGGTGATCATGCTTGAATAATGCCGTCCACCAACCCTATTCTCTCCTTTCTCACCTCTCTTGGTTGTGGTCGACGGCGTTGCAGCCCTTGATGCCCGCATCGCCCTCTCCCTCCCGACCTTCCTTGGTTCGGGGGTCTTCGGTGTGGGACCGCCCTTCGTCGCAACGCTTCCGGGTCTATTTTCTCGCTCCAAAGCCACCCTGGTCAGCCTCGAGACAAGATCCTTTTTCAACCCCGTATGCTTAATGTTCCTCTTCTCGAGCTCGGCCTTAAGATCTTTCATTTTCATTGCCCCAATTTCCTTTTTGGTAAAGTACCCCAGGGAGATATGCGAGGGTGGCGGAGATGCTAATTCTCCTAGAGACCCAGTGGTAGCAACTGGCGATTTCCCACTTTTCAAAGGTTTGCTTACAGACCTTGAAACTGAGGTGGCTGAATGGTTTAAGGGCGTTGCAGAATTAGGGGATTCCTCCGAACTCTCGATGTCGTCATCATCGTATTGTATTGTCGTATCGTATCGTATCGTATCGTCATCGCTGTTGTCGAGAGCAGTTGTGCGTTTGGCCCCGAAGAAGCCCGCGTAAGCATCTTTCTCGTCACCATCGTCGTCATTATAGCCGTCATCGTCGTCGGCGGCGGCGATTATGTCTCGTTCTTGGTTCACTGCAAAAGTAGAGTCAGATCGCGTAACCTTGACGGGAGAAGAAGAGGTTTCAAGGATGCTCTTTTCTGGGGCATCTTCAAATTTGTCTCCTTCCTCGACTAGCTGCTCCTGGCTTTCCTCCGCCTCCTCGTCGTCTTTGTCATTGTCGCCATCGTCACCATCGTCACCATCTTCACCGTCGCCACCGTCGTCATCGTCCTCGATTTCTTCTTGGGCTGAACGTTCTTGGTTAATTGCCAAAGTTGAGCGAGATCTCGTAGTTCTAGGGCGAGAAGGCACAGTTTCAAGGATACTCTTTTCAGGTGAGGATTCTCCCCCATCAACGACACCCATCTCTTCCGACTCATCCATGTCTTTGGTCTCTTCCTCGACCTTCTCGGCCACCTTGGGCTCCTCAGCATCATCAGCATCTTCAGCATCATCAGCATCTTCAGCATCCTCGGCATCTTCAGCATCCTCAGCATCCTCAGCACCTTCGGCAATATCAGCATTCTCGGTCTCCTCGGGCTCTTCCTCGTCTACGTCGTCGCCACCATCAATAAACTGGTCCGCCCCCTCTGCCTCCGTCTCGTTGGCATCTCTCGCCTCCATGACATCTTGTGTCGACTTAGACCTTGTGTCTCGGACTGGTGAGGAGAATGCCTCGAGCGTTCCACCTTCTGGTACGGGCTTTTCGCTTTCATTCTCCCCTTCCTGGTCTTCCTCCTCATCTTCCCCCTCCTTCCCTTCCTCCTCTTCTTCCTCCTCCATAGGATCATCGCGTTCTTCTTCCTCGTCTACTGCTTCATCTGCTTCCGATTCCCTCTCTTCCACCCCCTCAACCACTTCGTCCTCGTCTTCATCACCTTCATCCTCCACATCAAGCGCCCCATCCAGCATTACAATTGCAGGCAAATCTGCCCCCTCGTCGTTTTCCTCGTCAATGTCCATAGCATCTTCATTTTCTTCGCTGTCCTCCTCCTCTCCAGTATCGAGGGAGGTTGGAAGGTCGGCGTCCATCATAATAGCGATAGCAGGGAGATCGTCGCCTTCCTCTTCCCCCCTCATATCTTCCTCATCCTCCTCCTCATCGTCATCATCATCATCATCGCCGTCGTCTGCCTCCTCCAACTCCTCCCCGTACTCCTCCTCCAACTCCTCTCCATACTCCTCCTCCAACTCCTCCTCCAACTCCTCTCCGTACTCCTCCTCCAACTCCTCCAGCGCTTCTTCGGTGCTCCTCCTCCTCTTCCTGTTCCTCGCGCCCTCAGTGAGGGCCGAAAATCTCTCGAGGTAGTTGGAAGAGAAGCCGGTGCCGTTCTCGATTAGGGTGCTTCCAGATACTGCGGGAGGAAGCATGTTAAGGAGACCCGTGCCCGTGGAGCTCAGGGTGACGTTGCTCTCCCTGAACTGTTCCGCCACAACGTGGGGGTCGCCCCGCAGCAAATTCCAGCATAGAATCGCGTCGCTTTTGGTCTCCTGGCCCATGGACATCTCGGTACCGTTAGAATCGAAGGTCGAAATCACCCTGTCAAGGTGACCGAGCATGACCTCCTTCTCATCCCCGTTGAGGGGTAGCCTGAGTGCTTCCTTGAGCTTCCCGCTTGAAACGAGCCAATCGATCAACGTTTGGAACAGCTCAAGGCTCTTTGGCGCCTTTCTCACTAAGCCCATGGCGGCGTCCCACTGTTCGCACCCAAGGAGGGTCTCTAGCTCCACTGTGCTGCTCCTGTCGTCGTGGGCGATCCCCCCATGGCTCCTGAGTAGGACGAGGGAGGACTCATGCTGTTCCAAGTCGTTCAAAAGATCGGCGATCTCGACCACAACCTCGGTCTTGTTCATCCTGCTGCCCCTTCGAATCGTGCCGAGGACCTTGGGTCGAAGGAGGAGAGAAGTGATGGCCTCGACGGAATAGTCTGGGGCTTTCTCGGGGTGCTGCAGGAGGTGGTCGATGAAGAAAGAGGCAACCGCGGCGTCCACGACCACAGCCGTGGCGGTCAACGCCTCTCCAACAAATGAAGCAATTTCCTTTATCGCACGCTGGGCGTCCAAAGAATCGTTGGTTATCCCGCTGTTAACGAAGCTACGAAGGGAGAAGCGAACGCGGATTGGGTAGCGTTGGTGAATTAGAATTGAGTGAGGATCAAGATCAAGGGAGCGAAGGGTGAAGAGCGGAAGAGGAGCACAATGAGTTGAATGGAAGTTGAATATATGTGTCGATGAAGGCTATGCTTCGCTTTTGTCCATTCTCACCTCCCGATGGCTGAGTAAATTACGGCGAACATGGCAGATTTCCTCTCAAAAGCGATGTGGGCAGGAAGGGCGTTTGGGTAAATCCCAAGGTGGTTCTGCTCCCTCGTGTCTGAGAAGGAGGTGGGCATGTGCGCAAGGTCCAAGGCGGTCAAAACTTTGACGTCGAATTCTGACCCCATGCACATTTTTAGCATTGGGGTAGAGCGAGCGTCGCAAGTAAGGGCTAGGCTCCTAATAGCCAGACGCTTCTCGCTATAGCACGGAACCAGGTGATCAATAACGGCCGCGCACCACATTAGATTCCTGAAACAGTCGTCAGCCTCGTCATCGGCATCAGAGCCCCCACAAGCCTTCAGGCACCTCACGGTCTGAGCCCTCTTCTTCAGCCGCGCTGCCACATCTCTGCCCTCGCCCTTCCCCGCAACGAACGCCTTAAACTCTCCGAGGCCCTTGACGTATGAGTATCCGATCAAGGAGCAAGCAATCCCCACTCCACCACCGAGCACCTCGGCTCCGGTTGTCTTGCACTCGGTCAGGACGTACTCGTCGAGAGACTCTCCATCAGAGAAGAGCTGCCTGATGTCAACCCCGGCGTGGGGGGGAGACTGGGTGGCGATGGCCATGGCATTCATCACATTGACAACGTCCCCTGCCTCCACGCTGCCCAAAAGAACAGCAAAAAGAGGGGAAAAATTGAAAGGAGCGACAGAGTTCTCAACAAAAGTAGATGCGGCCCTCCCAGCGCTAACCAGCTGCTGGGTCGAGCAGGCACTAGTGATGAGAAAACTCATATTTGCAAATATATAATATATTTTGCCTCTTCTCTTTTAGAAACTTAATATGGTGCGCTATGAACACTCCTTGTCGATGAACGAATTGTTAAGGAGCTCCGAGTAGCGAATTTCGGTAGTTATCACCGCTATATCCGCCATGAATTCCAAAATCCTGAATTCTCCCTACCCCTCCGAAAATCGAAATGGGAAGACAATGACTGAGACAGTGCGACAATAAGCAGGGCTTCTTTTGGTTGGTCGTCGATAAATTTGTCATATTGTGGCTTGATCTTCGTTAGACCCCCCCCTCATGTTGTTGAGTCTTTGAAAACTTGTTTCCTCTTTCTCCCTCCTCGCCTCCGATCTCTTACACACTTTGCTTCTAACTTATCCGTCCTCTCCCCCTCGCGCAGTCGATCCTTGAGTACAATGGTGCGGCCATAATTGCGATGGCCGGTAAGAATTGCGTCGGTATTGCCGCAGATACCCGTCTTGGTGTACAGGCCCAGACTGTGGCATGTGATTTTAAGAAGGTGTTCAAGATGGGAGACAAGCTGTTCGTCGGCCTCGCGGGTCTCGCGTCCGACGTGCAGACGCTAGACCAGCTGCTAACGTTTAGGAAGAATCTTTATGAGTTGAAGGAGGAGAGGGAGATGAAGCCCAAGGTGTTTTCGGCTATGCTTTCCTCCATCCTTTACGAGAAGCGCTTCGGACCTTACTTTGCCGAGCCTGTGGTTGCTGGCCTCGATGACGATGGGAAGCCGTTCTTGTCCGCCATGGACTTGATCGGGGCCCCTGTTTATACTGACGATTTTGTGGTCAGCGGTACATGCACAGGAAACCTCTATGGAATGTGTGAGACTTTGTACAAGCCCGATTTGGAGCCTGATGACCTATTTGAGACCCTCGCCCAGGCCTTGCTGGCCAGTGTTGACCGTGACGCGCTGAGCGGCTGGGGAGGCGTCGTCCACATCATCACCAAGGAGGGGGTGACCAGCAGAGAGTTGAAGGGCAGGCAGGATTAGGAGTCTCGTGTTCCGGCTAGGGTGATCGTGAGTTAAAAGAAAGAAGTATGTTTGATTATGGATATTTCTATTATTCGCTCCCTTCTGGTACTGTCCCGGGTACCTTGAATGCCATAACTGCTTTTGTTAATGCGCCCACCTTACTTTTCACATTGTCGGAGGTCACGAGCGAGTCGAGAGATGATCCGTCCGCGCTTACTTTTTGCTTGAAGCTGAGCTCCTTCATGATCCTCCTGCCTGGCCTGTGCAAGTCTGGCTGTTCGAGTTTGCTCTTTGGCGTGAGACTTGCAGAAGGGGGGCGCATGGCTTCGGCTCCGTCTTCAGATTCCAACGGAATCAATGCATTGCCGCTGCTACCGCCAGCTATTGGGTTGATGGCGGCACTCTTGAAAGTCTTTTCCTTCTTGAACTTGGTCGGAGTTTGGGAGGTCGTCGGTGATTGAGGGTGGTTGTTATCCCCTGCTATGCGTTGATGAAAGCCTTCGCTAAGGTAGTTTGAGTTGCCTCTCTTCTCCAACGTAATGACCTTAGCCTTTGCCGCGTCTTTGGCCTCCTTCTCTTTCGCCACAGCACCTTTGAGATCGATTGCGAGTTTTCCCCAACCTCCTTTCTTCTCGTCTACCATCTTTTGCTTGATTAACTTCCATCCCGCCTTCTGGAAGAGGGCCCCATCGATCGATGTGCGTCTTTCCATTTTCTCTGTTGCCTGCGATTTCTTTATCGCTCCAGGAGGGCAGAAGATTTTCGCACCCTTCAACAACAACAACTTCATGGGCTGGCCGTCGCCAGGCTTTAAGTACTTAGGGCTCTCGTACTCCTCCCCGCACGTCTCCTGCCAGGGTAGCTGCACTTTTCCGTCCACCAAGATGCACGGCCTGACGATTTCTGCTCTCGAGGATGTTTCGTCGGGGATAAATAGAATCCACTGCATGAGCCATCTCCTTAGCTCAGGCTTTTCCCAGGTGTTGTAGGGTTCCTCGTACCTCAGCAAGTTCTCTGATAGCTTCAACCCGGCGCTCTGCCACAACTTCTTCTTAATAGTGGAGTTAATTTTCTTGGCCTTTATTTTCTTGGCCTTGTTTCTCTTTTCGGCGAGGTCATTTTTTTGCTTGTCAAAAACGGAGCCACTTTCCTTCTCCAAATCGCGACCCGACCGTAACGATATCCTGAACGTCTTTCCGAGTGATCGTCTTTCCGAGTGGTTGGTACTGTACATTAATGTCTCCCTGTTCAGGATGCTCTTCATTTCCTTCCCGTTCAAGGAATACACCAGGCCCCTGCTTGCGGCCATCACGGTGGCACTCCTCGGCTGGTTGTTGAGCCAGCTGATGTCCCCAATCAATGACCCGACCCCGATCTCGCTCAACACTTCCATTTCGCCACCATTGTTCTCGTCAACCACAGTGCACGTCCCTCTCGCAATTAGAAACATGTTATTGCTCATTTCTCCCTGCTTAATTATCATTTCTCCCTCGTCAACCATGTGCTCAACTGCAAGGTCGCTGATTTCCTTGACCATGTCCTGCGGTGCGCCGCTCAGCCAGGAAATTTCCTTGATCAAGTCGTGCTTGCTAGGCATGTCGATCTCCGGAGGGTTGACTTGGATGTGGTGCATTTTTTGTTCTATCATGTGGAGAATTCTGGTGTGCTCCAACTTGTCCAAGAAGCCTTCCTCGTATAGCTGCGACGCTGTGAACCTCTGTACGTTGAGCATCGACCGTGCTGCCCTTAGTGTAGCAATGTTGGCAGCGATCTCGGGGAGGTAACGCTGGACCTCAAGAATCGTCCTCTTGGCAATTTCCTGGTCGTCGCTGATTATGGAGCGCAAGTGGTGAAAGGCCGCACTGTCGGCCCCCAAGATCACCTCAATGGAATGCAATGCCTCGTGCCTCGCATGGTAGAAGCCGCAGACCACATCATAGCCAAACTGCAAAAGCTCAAAGTCCCACCTCTTGAAGACTATCCGCAAACACTTTGTACTTCTTCGCTTGACCCTCGAAAAGAGGTGTTGCTCAGCTATACTTTCCCACTCGTTCATCTGGCAGTCATTGTCTATCATCTTCTCGGTCAGGTTCTCCAAAAAGTGCAGAGCCTGGCGGGAGAGCAGTCCTTGCCTGAATTGGTTCCTGTAGCTCGCCTTGACTGCCGCCAGGCACCTTCTCCTACTTTCCCTCATCTCCCTGACCTCGGTCAAGTGCTTGCGTAGAGAACGCTCGTTTGCCGCGTCGTCATCGGCAATTCCGAGCTTCGATTTCCTTGCCACTCTCGCAATGTCGTCGGACGACAAAACCGAGCCCTTCGTCCGCTTCGGCTTGGATTTCAAGTCCCCATGCTTTCTTACGTCGGGCCAGGAGGCGCAACTGATGAGCTCGTCCATCTTCAAGCTCTCAACCTACGACGAGCAACGTAAGTCGCGGAAATAATTTGAGGGGCAGGAGGTGAGCAACATGATGCAAAGCAGGGAGGATTCGCTCCCAGCTTCGATTTTCACACTCACCTCCCTCATACCCGCCGTAGCAATTTCGTCCATTGACACTCTGAACAACTTGTCCTTCAAGTCGTCCACCTTGTCAAGCCCGAGATATCTCAAAAGTACAGCAACTGTAGTTGCGTTTATCGTCAGCGTCGCGATAACAATCATCGCTGCATGAAATAATACTTTGTCGGCAAATATATCGTCTATATCCCCATCGTTCGCCTCCTTGTTGTCCCAAACTAAAAGCCCCAACGCGAGCCCTACGGCTCCCCTCAGAGCTCCCCAGCAGCATATGTAAGTCTCCTCCTTCAGCGGCACGTAGAGCCCCGCGATGGCTAGGAAGAAATTAATTGATGAGAAAATGAGAAATCTCGCCAACATTATCGTGAAGTAAATTATGGCGGCGTACAGGTAGTCGATGAATTCGATCGAAGACCACATCCTATTGTAAGCTATAATGACACCAGTGAGGGTGAAGATGCACGTGTTAGCGATGTAACCCAGAAGTTCCCAGAACTCCTTCAAGAAATCTTCAACCTCGGGGGAAACCTGCGTGTCTCCCCGATTCCCCATGTATATGCCACACGCGACGACGGCAAGGACGCCGGAAAGGCCTAAAAAGTACTCCCCGATGAAAAATGTTAGGTAAGCGGCACAGAGGGTAATGGAAACTTCCACCTCTGCCACATTAAAGAACTTGCCAATCCAAGTCGAACAGACGTAACCCATGAAAATGCCGAATATAGGACCGCCGATTGCCATCTGAATGAATTTCAGAAAGATTGCACCAACCCCCGTCTCCATCTTGTTCAACTTCACGGCCTCGAAAAGCACAGTGAACACGACCATTGCGGTCCCATCGTTGAGAAGTGATTCGGCCTCGATGAGAGTGTCCAGTAGAGAGCCTGTACCAACCTGCTTCAGAAGTGCAACGACAGCAACAGGGTCAGTGGCGGAGAGCAACGCGCCGAGGAGACCAACCTGGAACCACTCCCACTCTGGATAAAGCAAGGAAATTACTCCCCCCGTGACCACCGTCGCGATCAGCAGACCGATAACCGCGTAGTTCACGGCGGCCATAGCAATCTTATGGAAGTGAGTTTCGTTGACATTGTAAGCAGACTCGTAGATGAGGGGCGGGAGGAAGAGGTACAGAAGCAGGTGGGCGTCTATATCTGCCATCGCCTCTCCCGAGTGGCCTAGCGGACCGAGCCATTCGTTCTGCGTTGGTTGAGTTGGGTTGGGTTGGGTTGGGTTGGGTTGGGTTGCATGCGTTGGATAGAGTGAGAAGAGGGTGAGGGGGGCGGGGGGAGGACAATGGTTTTACTTAGGATCGGCAATTCTGGGGGCACAATTAATCGCTCCCTTCTAGAAATAGGGCCCTTCGACACTCACTACCGTCGAATCGCCTCACAGGAACAAAACATACTCACCCTCATCAAATAACCAATTGCAGCCCCGATCAAGAGAAGGAATGTTGTATAAGGGATCGAAGTTTCGTGCACCATCATCTCGCTGGCCGCCCCGACAGTCAACACAACGAAGGGAAATAACATAACCAATTCAGCATGATGGTCATCATGGTTGTTACCCGCTTGATGGTCCGCCATGACACAGGAACAGTTATGACCCTCAACGTTGGTGTCCTCCATCGAAGTTTCACCTAGTGCTCGCAAGAATGATTCGCTCATGGTTTGAGCAGACCAAGGCCGCGTCCTCGAAAAGAAGAGGCAATAAGTTCTATCTGACAGGTGGAGTGGTGGAAGGGGGAGAGTTTCAGAAGAAACTGAAAAGTCCAAGAGCAGGTCGGACAAACTTTGACTTTTGAATTGTTGTTGCCTCTGGTACTTCACTCCATCGTTGTAGTATAATTAAAATAGTCGAATAAATCAATGGCGGAAGTTCATATTTTGGGCTCAATACTGGGTTGCAGCGACTTTGATGAACCCAAGGGCCTTTTCTGCAAGTTTCATCTCGAGTCTGGGGTCGTTGACCAGACTGAATGGCAGGTCCTGGGAGGGGATAAGAGCGGAACGACGCAGGTTGACTGTTCTGGTGGCGAAGGTCTGGATGCTGTGTGGGATCATCCCATCGATGTGCATTTTGCCTGCCCCACACTGGTGGGTTGGCCTCGGTTAAGGGTGGAGGTTTGGAGCAGGGACCATTTTGGGAGCAACATACTTTGCGGGTACGGGATGGCAAACTGCCCTATGCAGTCCGGGAGTCATGAGATCGAGATCGTCACGTGGGTCCCAGTCGGTGGCATATCTGAAAGGCTCAGTACCTTCTTCCTGGGCATCAAGCCCCAGCTCCAAGACCCCACCATCGTCGCCAACACCAGGCCAGGGGAGGGCAGGTTTGGGTTGAAGTGTGAAAGTGCCGGCATCGTGTATATTAGTTTGGAGATCATGACCGCTGGGCTCAACAAAAATGGCGTGGAAACAGTGGGGTAACCGAAATGAATTCCGCTTATTTTTGTAGTAAAGTTAAGTTCGGTTTGATTATTCTCGCCCCTGGCCTGGTCGCCAAACGTCCATTTCAACGTTTGCAACTCGCAAACTTCTTATTCATGCACCCCGCGCACAGGCAGTGCTTCTTGCCGCAAGAGTTGCAAAGTCCCTCAACTTTCTCGCCATAGTTGAAGCACAGCTCGGTCAGTGGAGGGATGTTCTCCACGGCGACGAAGAGAACTGTCGGGAAACGATAATCCAAGTGGTTACGGTATGAGAATTTGAACTTGACATTGGGTTTCTCGCACGTGTGGTTAAAGAAGGCGCCGACATTCCTGTAGATGGTGGCATCATTGACGAAATACTCGCCAGGGGGCGCCTCTCCCTTCAATTTTGCCTCGTGAAGGTTCATGATGAAGGATCCCTTGTCCATCTGTGCGTACATTTCTTCCAAACCTTTCACCTGTATCTCGTCCGCTAACTGCCCACTGTAAGGACACACGATTGCGCCTTTCGGGATCGTCACCCCCCTTTGCGTCCTAGCTGCCCAACCCCTATTGTCGGGGGTGCGAAATACTTCCAAGGGGAACTGCAGCCCCTCAGACTTCACATTCTGGCATGGTTGCATCCCAAGTGAACCCCCGATGAGAGGGTTCGCGAGGCGCAAGGCATCCCTGTGGCAGGGGCACAAGAAATTGCACTCCAACATGCACCTTTCGATGTTAGGTGTGTGACCATTTGACTTATGCGCTGACTGTAGACGATCTTGCCTGTTGTCCTCTGTACACGGACCGTCACTGGTGCCTGGTTTGCTTTGCCAAGGCCTGATTAGCTGATTGTTTCGCCTTTTCACCTGTTTACTCCCTTTTTGGGTTACTCCCCCGCTAAGCGTCGAGGTAATCGAGTGGTGCCACGCGATAGCAGCGTGCCGGGTTTCGACACAGCACCTGATGTAGTGCAGGTCGGAAGGGGTAAGAAGAGCGCCGTCTCCTGTGTCGTTCACCCATGGTAATTTGAAACGCTCGCTTCCCATAGAGATGTCGTTGCGCGGGTAGTGGATGGGCCCATCGACTGGTGTCCCTCCCTGCGACACCATGTTCATGAGATGAATCCTTCTCGTGCTCAATTCGTCGACCTTCTTGACGTCACCGCAGCCCCTCATAGCCAAGAGTAGAACGGACTCTGTGCACGGGGGAGAGCAAACGGAACCCTTGTCTTCCACGGCCGACTTGAGGGACATGTCGTAAGCGGTCTCGAATGGAGTCTTCTTGTTGTGGTCCCTGCCCCACGCCCTCGCTGGAAGGCTTTCGGGAAGAAGGTCACCGCCGATTTCGCCGCTCACTTTAATCAGGACGGAGGCTCCAAACAGCAGCATCGAAAGGATCTCGTAGCTTCGGCAAAGTAGAAGCGAGGTGACGGCCGAAAGAGTTAGCTATAAGTGCGAAACCACGACATCCAACCAATTAAAACAACCATTTCTGTAACTCGCTCTGCTCCGCTCCTCGTCTTCTCTCACCTATTCTGGCAGGCGGCCGTGTGGATCGGTGAAAGCGTGTGGGATTGGTTCAAGGTGGAAGCAAAGTGTGGGTTCGCGAACTCATAAACGAGAAGTCTGTTGATCTCGAGCCTTTCCTGCTGCTCGACCGCTTTTGCCAGCTTCCTCCCAGCGTCGCATGTCGGGCAAAAGTACTCGTCCGTGAGCTTGTCGCAAGTGTGAAGGTCGACCCTGCCGCTGCTGATGAGGTCCCCGTGAGTGCGGTAGCCGTTGAGCAAACAGCTGCTAGTATTGTTAGAGCACGCGCAGCTGCCGCACGCGCAAATAGTAATTTGCTTGGAATTCATGCAATAGGAGCACGTCTCGTGGCAGAAGAAATCTTGGGAATCCCCGAAGTACTTGACGTGGATGGGGTCCCTCGTGTTGATGGAGCTGAGATCCTGCTCCTCTCTCTCCATGTTCCTTGTCTTGCGTTTTCGGTTCGGCGAGCTACAAATATGAGTGGAGGCTTCGGTGTCCGAGCCAGAATTGGCAAGACCTGGGAAGCTCGCTACCAGCTCCTTCCTTGCTGCCTCCTTGTTCGCCAGAGCCTCAGACAGAGCCGTCTCAGTGTCCATGTAGATGTTGTTGCACAGTCTGTTGAGTGAGTGGAGAGCAAAGGAGGTCGCGAGGATGTTGTCGAGCTGATGAGTGACAAATTTGTGGCTCGCGTCTTCTGGTCTAGGGGGGTTGCTAGCGTGCAAGGTTGGTTGCACTTGATTTTGAACCTCGCTGTCGAGGAAGAAGCGGAAGTGGAGAAGCGAGCGGCTGACGACGCTGGAGATGTCGCGGAGGAGTCCATCATTCGCTATGGTTACGTTGTGGCCATCCAAAACCTCGAAGGTGCCGAGCACCTTCTCCCAGAAGAGCATCGCGCTAAATCCACCTAAAGCCGGCTGGGAGGTGGTTTGCTCAGAGACTAACCCGACGCTCTTGACAATAACCTCGCCTAATATGTTGAGGTTATGAATGATCATGAAAACACAAAAAGGGGCGTCATCAACGCCTCCAAAAATCATAGACTCGCCAGCGTCATGGTTCTCGATTTCTGAGAGCCTACTGAATATCTCGCAAAACTTCTTCAGGTACGTCCCCCAAAAGTCGCCCAAAGTGGTTGCGCCTGGGAAGGGGTTTTTCAAGGCCCTCTCCATTGCTGCGATGAGCGGCATTAGTAGTTGAGAGAGTGATTGCGTGGGGGGGGAGTGTTTAGGAACGGGAACAGCTAAAAATTTGTGTCAATTTCTCACCTGTGACCTCAACATTTTGGGGAAGGGCTGAAGTGAAAGGTAGTGAACTGTAGCGAGCGTTGTTGACGAGGTAAGTTGCATAGTCGAAGGTGTCCTGGGTGAAGATGCAAAGATCATAGATGGCAGTTAGACTCTCTTGCACGATATTTTTCTTTGCGTCTGATCGAGGCCGCGCTTGAGAGGAGGGGTGGGCGGCGTCGGAGGGGGAGGAGCCAGCAGGGGAGATGGTGGTGGACTGGGAGGAGAAAGTGGACTGAGAGGGGACAGGAATGGCAGGGACAACGGTAGAAGAGGTTAAAGATGAGGAAGAAGTTGACGAGGAGGGAGAAGTGTACTTCGAAGACGAAGAGGACGAAGACGGCGAAGTCTTGGAATCGTGGTCATGGCGCTTCGCGGATATATAACTATCCAGAGCCGGAGGATTCTGAGGATGTTGGTCACCCTCGTCTGAGCTCATGTCCGTGTCGGAGTCGCTCATGAGTTCGATGATTGTCCTTTCCTCCCCATGCAATTCCGCAACACTGCCGCTCGAATTTGCAGCTCCAGTGTCCATATCTTCCACCCTGCCATCATTCTCGATGTCCATGTAGTCAACCTTCTCAATCTCGCTGTTTCTAGAGTTTTGGGGCGCCTGTGTTGCAGGCTCATCAGAGATTGACCCGTCTGTCACCTCGGAATCACTCTCGTCCCCCTTGCCTTCCATATGCTGGGATTCTCGTGAGGACAACTTTTGGGGGGAGGACCCTGATCTGGGAGCAAAGAACGACATTATGTTGTTGCCGCTATTCCTTATACTAAAACTCATTCTTAGAAGAGGCGTAGGGTGGGATTTGAACTCCGTCCAACGAATTTGTGGAGGAAAACACAAAATGACCAAAGGGGGGAATCAATTTTGGTCTGTCTGATAAAAAATGGGTCTAACTCCTGCTTTCGCGCTTGGTCGTGTGCATAGCCCGTTGATTCTAAATAGCGTGGTACCTATTGTTTCAACATTTCATCTTGAAACGTCTCTGAAAGTAATTCCTCTCACGAAGCCCATGATGAACACGTTATCAAAGGCAGTGCACACAAGCAAGACATTTGTCTTGACGCAGCACACTAACGATGTGTACGTTTTATTGCTATCTCTCTGGCTAAGCTACGCTGGAATATCACTAGAGAGGAGGAGCACAATTGGAAAGGTGAGAATGGGGTTTCATATAGAAAGCATCAGGAGTAGGAGTGACGCTCAGCACTAGTTCTAACCTCCTTCGGTCGCCACTTTTTTGGGAAGAGCCTTTCAGCGCCCATAATTACTATGTTCTTTTCTCTTGTCCTATCCAACGTGTTCGTGCTCCCCTTTGAGTCAAGGGTATATTCCAATGTGGTAAACGGTGTGCTTGTTCCTCTTGCTATCCCCCTGTTGCTATTCGATGGTGATTTGAGGAAAATAGCAAGGTGAGGGGACTCCTGAGGATGACGAGGCGGAGGAGACGGAGGCGGAGGAGACGGAGGCGAAGAGGGATGAGGCGGAGATGAATGGTGTGGAGGAGGACCGTGTGCTATTAACCCTTTCCCTTTCCCTTTACCCGCCCCCTTCGCAGAGACGCTGGGCCTATGCTCCAGGCGTTCTTTGTTGGCGCCGTGTCTACAGTGGTGGCGACTGTCTTGTCCTTCAAATTCATTCCAATGACCGAGTTGGGGCAGGACGGGTGGAGGGTGGCGGCCGCGTTGGCTTCTCGGCACATAGGTGGTGCCGTGAACTTTGTTGCAGTCGCAAACACGCTTGGGGTAAAAGCCTCCACGGTCTCGTCGGCCATTGCTGCGGACAACGTGGTGGTTGCTCTGTACTTTGTTTTCTTGTTTTACACGAGCAAAGGTCGAGGCTTCGAGGGGGGGGGGGGTGCTGGCGTTCTGGAAAAGGTGAGATTACAGGAGCGACACGTTTTCTGGTCAACTTTTGCATCTCAAACTAAATCCATTTGCTTCCTCCAGATGGGGCTTTCAAGCAAGGGCGATGGATTGCTTAGCAGTGAGAAAAAACTTGACTTAGAGAGCATTAGCTTGGCGCTGAGTGTGGCAGCAGGTTTCATTTGGGTCGGCCAATGCTTAACGAGGTTGCTGCTTCCTGCTGGCACTTCCTCCCTTCCAATGCTTAGCCTTTGCACCGTCGTTTGCTCGACAATGTTCCCGAAGTTTTTTGGAAGCTTGCGCTCTGTTGGTTCTTGCCTGGGTGTATTTTTCATCCAGATGTTCTTCGCCGCAAGCGGGGCAGCAGGAAACTTGGTCGAGGTGCTGAAGAATGCCCCGACTCTCTTCCTCTTCTCTTTCGCACAAATAGCGCTGCACTGGGTGTTCCTTGTAATTGGTGGGAGGGTCATGCGCCTGGGTGGGCGAGAAGTGTATGTTGCCAGCAATGCCAACGTCGGGGGACCAACTACTGCTGCTGCGATGGCAAAGGGAAAGGGCTGGAACGACCTAGTCTTGCCAGGGCTACTTGTGGGTATTTTGGGTTACGCCTCGGGGACTGTTATTGGTTTGGGGGTCGGTTTGTCAATATTGAAAGGAATGGCGCGATAGCCCCCCGGGGGGATGTCTTGTTTTGTTGGCATAAATAAAATCATTTTAGTGTTCTTCTTGGGAGTCTGCAGTGAATTGCATTCTCTTGCTCTCCACTCTGTGTGTCTTCCTTTGCTTCCTCTTCTTCTCCGAACTGGAATCCCGGCTTTTGCGCTTCGAAAACGGGTGCTGCTTCACAGGTGTTTCTAACACAACGCCCTCCCCTGCCTTCCTAAACCTGTTCCCTTCCTTCTCCTCATTTTCCCTCTCGTCTATGAAATCCATTTCCCAGAAGTCGGGTGGCGTTTGCGTTGCGTTTTTCCAGCTGGTTTTATGCCTGGAGCACGACTGCACCATCACGTCGGCGTCGAAGACTCCGTTTGAATCTTTCGCCACAGCCTCGAAGAAAATCCTGCACTCCTCACAGTTTTGACCGTGCATTCTTCTTCGAGCCTCCTTGCCCCTTACCACCTCCTTGAATTTTGTTCCCCCCGTTTTTGCGTACGGGTTGCTGTTGAAATTACTTGGAGGTCTGGAACTTGTTGTGTATGGGTTGGCGGGAGGGACCCTTCTGGCAGACACAACTCCTAAAGCCCCCACCCCAACCCCCACTTCTTCGCACACAGCATTGTCCGCCGCCCTCCTCTCTACCTCCCCGGCTACCTTCCCGTCACCTCGCCCCCTGGTCCCCCTTCCCATGTTTCGGTTCCCACAATTGACCCTCATATCACCCAGATTTTCCTCGTAACTCAACCCAGCAAGACCCACGTCGTAATCATGGTGAATCCCGGTACTACCTATCATCGTTTCATCACTCTCCTGAGATGACGGAGGTTTCCTTGTAAGGCTGCCAGAGTCGGGGAGGGACTCTGGAATGGCAGAGTGACTTGAGTTTTGATATTGCGAAGAACTAGACTGCGGAGAGCCTTCGTTCAAGTCAGGAAGGTCGGAAGGATTGATCTTACCACCATACCTACGCAGCGTGCGCTCGACCCACTCCCCCAACCCCTTTTTCCATTTGTGAAGCTTGGCAACTAGCGCCCCCTTCTCCTCTTCGAGCTCCTTTACCCGCACTTTCAGAAGGTGTATCTCATTCAAGTACAGGTTGCAGTGAGTGCGCACCAAGTCCTGCAATTGGTCCTGCAATTGCAACAGAATTTCCTCACCATCTTCAGGAAGACTCCCACCAAGGCTTGTTGAGGCCATATAGGTCAGTGCGGTGAAATGCTGTTGCGACTGTTGGAGAGATATCTGGGTTTCTATGCTATTGAGTTGGCTAAAAGTGATGTAAACGATCGAATCCTCAAATTTGGAAATATGTCTTAATGCATTCTGGGCACGTTTTTGGAGGCTTTCGGTCCCACTTAGCCAAATTTTCCCTCTTAACTGGGGTTTCGTCATCCCGATGAGACAGAATAACTCTGAAACGGAAGTTATTTCCCTACTTAATGCTCGAAGTGTGGTCGATGGCCGCCCTCTCGCCTTGACTTGGAAGGAAACTCTTGAGCAAACCCAATCGTCTCAGGAGCACAACACTCTTGTTGCTTTTTCCAAGCGTAATGAGAAGCTGGTGAGTACTTGGGGGGTTGGTGTTCGTATGTTTAGTAATAGAAGTGCTTCATGTCGTGTCGTTGGGCGAAATTTCCTACATCATACGTAAATTCAAATACCTAACCCTCGACTCCACATTGCTTCTTTTCCCTTACTGCAGTACAAGGCCACGACAGAAAGTTTTGGAATCGACCCAAAATATGGGTGCAAGTCCGTTACTTTTGACAAGGATCCCATTAAGAGGCTAGT
This sequence comes from Triparma columacea, assembly GCA_030267965.1. Classification (NCBI taxonomy): domain Eukaryota; class Bolidophyceae; order Parmales; family Triparmaceae; genus Triparma; species Triparma columacea. The sequence continues at coordinate 79,347 of BRYA01000040.1, read as the reverse complement.
CGCGGCCATGGCAGAGGGCTTCCAACTAGCTGAACAGAAGGGGAAGACAAAGGGTAAGGGAATGGGAGATTGGGGAGGAGGTGGGGGTGGGGGGTGACGGATGGCGGACGGGCCATTGTTGCTATGCTTGACCTAACCCAGACACGTATCCTATCACGACCAGGCGAACTTGCTGTGAGGAGGTGGGAAAATCCAAAGCAGCACCTTTTCTACGATGGTTACAGTACGTACGGGAAGGTGGAAGCTGAGCTTGACCCAGAGGAGCAGAGGAAGGCTACAACCATGTTGAAGGTTGGCGACCTGAAACACTTTTGCGTCTCCATTGACGGGTTCAAGGAGGTGTACAGCAAGGCCAAGGAAGGTGAGACCGCAAGAGCTCCCGATGTCAACATTACTGCACTCCGTGTTGTAGCTTGCTTCTCGCCGCCCCGCAGTAATCCTGACCCCTTCGTTCGTCCTCTGCTCTACTCTTGCGCACCACAGTGGCTGGAGACTTGGTCCTCCTGGACATGCACTTTCTGCAGCAAAGCTCGGCACAGGCGATCTTCAGTTGGCATCACGACTGCGAGCAGTACTCCCACATGGTGCTCTCAATCGTTCTCTCCCTGACAGACACGGCTTCCTCGATGCAAGTTGCCGGTTATGATGAGATCATGTACAAAGGTAGCGGCTCCGCATCTTGCTTCCTGTCAAACGCCACGCACAGGTCGGGTTTTGCGGAGAGGGGGACGAAGAAGATAGCCTTCTTCTTCGGGCTAGAGAGCAAAATGGACACTTACGAAACGTATCCCAAAATAGTTCGCGCCCCTCTCCCGTCTCTACCACTGTTCTACGACAAGAAGAGCGACTGCCAGAAGGTTGGGTGCTTCTGCCTGCACAACCACGTCCTCGTTGAGAAGAGTGACTTTTTGACAGCAGGCGGCAGCGAAGACGGCATGAACACTCACTATCTTTCTGAAGGTGCGGCGAGCGAGTTGCGTATAGGGTTGTGGTTGCATTGTGGGCTCCCAGGGCTCCCTTCCTCTTTCTTTCTGTCTCTCACACACGCTGCAAACCCCCTTTCACGAATTCCTTCGCCCACCGTATCGCAGATGGATCCGTACTCAAGGGCAAGATAAGAGCTCAGTACGCGGACGGCAGGGTATCTTTCGAACGTACTGATGAGCGCGGCTTCAGTACAGGCGCTAAGAAGACACTTGAGCTGGATAAATTGAATTTCCACCATTCGCACTATAAGCGCCATTACAAAAAGTACGGCAAAGGCAGAGTGCGCATAAGCCAGATGGTGGAGTGCCAAGAGTGCGCGAGGCAATGTCATAAGGCATGCCTTGGCTTAGACGAAGGTGAGATATAGGGTCATGCGATGCAATTTGACGACGTGGAAGCATCTTGAACTTCTCGAGGGCGCCCAACACATCAAATCTAACCCATTTATGCATGTCCGTCGCAGATGCATTACCTTCGAGTGTAACTTGTCCCATTTGCTTGAAGAAAAGCGTCGCCATCGATCCTAACTCTGGCGATGTCTCAGTCGACGGAGTCGCCTTGTCGGTGCTGCGTTCAATTTCCATGGTAACGTACAAGAAGTGTGCTAATGAATTGCAGCTTGATCATCGTGATCTCCTTACAGGCATCCCGTCCATGAGCTCTGACGACGTTGCCTTACGTGTCTCTGGACGTGAATCAAGAATGGTTTATCCGCCGAAAATATACAAGGGCGATCCTCTTCAGGTTATTTTAAACCTGCAAACAACGTCTGTGAAAACTCAGGTAAGAATGGTTGAGTCGCGATGCAGCAGCAAGTGGCGACAAGACAAGTGGTCACGACAGGCACATCCATCTAACTCCTATTCCTCCTCTCTTTCTCGTCGTAGGCAGGTGCGAGGAATGGAGTAGCCTTCTTCCAGAACCTTCATAAGTTTACGGATAAAAACTATAGCAACATCGCAAGAAGGGACCCTTGGGACTATGCGCTCCCCCCTGAGTGTCTTGTGTACCAGGGTAACGGCTGGGTGCATGTTTACCTGAAGGGCGTAGTATGGTCGAGCTCAAATGGAGCCAAGGGGGTTCTTGGCAGTTACTGTGGCGACGACAACTTTCAGCACACGGTTCCGGGAGCAGTCGTTTCGGACCCAAATGCGAAGGAAGTCGATGAGCTGATTGACGGCTTCGCGAAACAGAAGGAGCCTCTCAACAGGACCCAGGAGCAGGATGATCTGCTTTGCAAACTGGTGAAAGACCAAGTCGAAGCACGAGTAAGTCCCGATATGGCAATCGATTCGGGATCCCAGACGACTCAAACTCCCCCTAAAAAGCGCGGTCCCCCTAAAAAGCGCGACAGTGACAACGACAAGTTGTGGTCGGGGCAAGAGGTGTCAGAGGCAGTATCGACAGTAGGGCAAACGGTCCTCCATCCCGACTATGGACAAGGAGTTGTGACTGGTTTCAACATAGGTTGGACAAGTGTTAGGTTTTCGTCGGGCTCGGAGTCGAGTCAACAAAGCACTCCCTGTCGGAAGAAAGACCTAACCCTAAGTTTGACACCCCTTTCCTCTTCCATCCATCCGGTTGACGATGACGACGATGCAACCCCGAAAGACTCTTTCGACATTCAAAAAGTGTTACAGCGGCCTAATTTCCATAGCGTTCCTGGTAGCGAGCTCGGCTGCGACGACACATGGACCTGTGCCGTTGACAAAGTGAAATATAAATACTACCTTCAGTCACCATCCGGGAGGAGGTTCACGAGCAAGAGGAAGGCTGTGGAGCACTTCGAAGAGGAGAACTCGCGTACTCCGAAGAAGGCCGGAGGTGACATTGACAGTAGCGCCGATGGTGCAGGAGAGAAAGGAGCGACCAATGAAGGGGGTGAAGTTGCGGAAGCAACAACATCGACGAGCAGCGGGCGCAACAGCAACGACAATGATGACGATGACGACGATGCAACCCCTGAAGCTTTGAAGTCCAAATTAAAGGAGCGATCACCAAGTGGGAAGCAGTTAACGAGCAACGGGAGAGGAGGGGCAAGGAAGGGTAGGGCAGCAAGCGAGCCTGTTATGGCAAGGACACAAGGGGGGCACACAAATTTCAACATCCAAAGGAAGCTGAATGATCCCAATTATATTCAAATTCCTGGGAGCTCCGTCGGCTGCGACGATACGTGGACCTGCGTCAAAAGAGTTGGAGACAACCATTACTTCCTTCAGTCACCTAGCGGGATGCAGTTCACGAGCAAGGTGAAGGCTGCTGAGCACTTTATGGAAGAGCAGGCAGGAGGGGGCGAGGCGGCAAGGAAGGTTGGGGGAGCAAGCGAGGCTGGGGGAGCAAGCGAGGCTGGGGGAGCAAGCGAGGCTGGGGGAGCAAGCAAGGCTGTTATGGCAAGGAAGGTTGACAAGGCAGTCACGGCCGAAAAGGAAAGGGAAATCGCCACTGGGGCTGCAGCTAAGTCGGATCCGGTCTCTGAGGTCGTCGCGGCTGAAGTTATGGATGCCGGGATAGTGGATCCCACGGACGAGGCTGGTATGCTGACGGCGGCGGCAGAGCTGATGGAAAGTAAGGCAAGGGATTTTAGAAAAAGGGCGGACAGGATTAGGAAGGAAGAAAGGAGAAAAGAAACTGCCCCTGAGGCCACGGCCAAGTCGGCTCCAGAGGGTGGGGAGGGAGGAGGGGAGGGGGTACGACCGGCAGCCGTGACCGCGGGGCTCCTGTCGCAGTTCCTGAGTGGGGCGTGAGTGAAGCCGTGGGAATGGAAGGAGTTGTAACAGCTCCCGCTGTCACGGCTCCGGTCGTACCTGCCACGGCTCCCTCAACAAGCACAGAGTCGGAGGCCCAGGCCGCAACCACGCTCAACGCGGAAATGTGTACCGCAAGTTCAAATGGAGGAGGCGAAGTGGGGAAGTATGACGGACGAGGATGAAGGCAAATTCATGGTCTAGGGCAGCAGGCAAGAGGCCGATGCACTGTGAAGAAACTTAACAATCAAAATTGCATAATCTGCCAATATTTCAATATTTCCCAAAACCGCCAATTCCCAAAATTCGGGAACCCCAAAATTCAAATGGCTGACATCGTTCCAAATGGTGAGTTCTTCGCCATCCAAACGATTACTCGTGTTAACATATCCAATAGAATCCCCCCAAATGGCCGCGTCAACCACAAAAACTCCCAAAAAGGCCACTCTAACCTTGCTCCTCACGAGTCCCAATTTCCCCAAACATTTGAGGGGGCTACAACGCGTAATCTGTCTCTTTCTCCCCATTCCCTGATCAAACTTTATAAGCTTTGCAATATGTCCCCGCATTACTTCCCGAAACTCCTACAATTGCCCCCAACTCACACCCCCAATCCACCCCAGACTCAGGAAGTCCACCAAAAACGACACATCCTACCGAGTCCACCGACATCGCCGACACCGCCGACACCACAATGAATCTTTCCCCTGAAGCTTCGAAGTCCAAGATAAAGGAGCGATCACCAAGTGGGATGCATTTAAGGAGCAACGGGAGAGGGGGAGCAAGCAAGCTGTTATGCCTGGTTGACAAACCCGAAGTCGTGGAACCCCTCAACATCCAAGCGAAGCTGAATGATCCCAATTATATTCGAATTCCTGGGAGCTCCGTCGGCTGCGACGATACGTGGACCTGTGTCAAAAAAATTAAAGACAATCATTACTTCCTTCAGTCACCTAGCGGGATGGACTTCTCGAGCAAGGTGAAGGCTGCTGAGCACTTTATAGAAGAGCAGGCAGGAAGAGGCGAGGCGGCAAGTAAGGTTGGGGGAGCAAGCGAGGGGGCAAGCAATCCCGGACGGAGTGACGACAATTGGCCAGGGCGCCTTCATCAGATGCTCCTCCCTCACGGCCATCACAATCCCGGACAGAGTGACGTCGTTGGGGGAGCAAGCAAGGTTGTTATGGCAAGTTTTGACGAGGCTAGTATACTGGTGGCGGCGACAGAGCTGATGGAAAGTAAGGCAAGGGATTTTAGGAAAAGGGCGGACAGGATTAGGAAGGAAGAAAGAAGAAAAGAAACTGCCCCTGAGGCCACGGCCAAGTCGGCTCCAGAGGGTGGGGAGGGAGGAGGGGAGGGGGGGGCTCCTGTCGCAGTTCCTGAGTGGGGCGTGAGTGAAGCCGTGGGAATGGAAGGAGTTGTAACAGCTCCCGCTGTCACGGCTCCGGTCGTACCTGCCACGGCTCCCTTCACAAGCACAGAGTCGGAGGCCCAGGCCGCAACCACGCTCAACGGGGAAATGTGTACCGCAAGTTCAAATGGAGGAGGCGAAGTGGGGAAGTATGATATGATGTTGATGATGATGATGACAGACGATTATGAAGGCAAATTCATGGTCTAGGGCAGCAGGCGAGAGGCCGATGCACTGTGAAGAAACTTAACAATCAAACTTGCATACAGACAACACTTTTCCTTCTCTCCTAAATAACCCTCCCCCAGTTGCACAACCTAGACCTCGAAACGCTGATTTCCCTCGCCCCCCCCCACAACCAAAGTCAGTAAAACTATGAAGAGCGATTAAGGGGGTTGGAATACGCGACTACTGCTGGAGAGTGCACTTCCTTCGAACTCTCACCTTCTCCATTATCACCCTTGACATACCAAACGTGGCCCTGAAAGCTATTCACTGAATGTGATTCTCCGGGGCCAAAGTCGCCCCAAAGAGTCTCCTGGTAGTAGAGGGAGGCACCGTTAAATTTGGGGTCCTTCCCTTTGTTCTCGAACACGACCTTGATGGAACCCTTGGGGGGTTGAGCTCGGTCCTTCTTTTCACTCTTGTGCCCCTTCTTGACTTTGTCGGCATGTTTCAAGGGCGCTGAAGAATAACCCATTCGAGGTCCGTTCCAGACCCAAAGGTTTGCCGCCCACTTGACCTTTTCGTCCGTCAGTACGGGACAGCCTCCGTGTTTGCTGCGCTTGTCGACCCTCCCGTCGGGATGCTGGGAGTAAAAGAGGACAGATCTGGCACGCTTTGGAGACACTGAGAGCTGCGACGGTGAGAGAAGCGAGATTGAAGAACGAATGAGTTGCGTGTGTTAGTGGGTTGGTTTGGAGTCGTTCGGCTCTCCAACTTGCCGCCCATTCTCACCTGAGATCTACATTCAGCGACCATCTTCTCCTCCCACGAGTTTGGCTTAAAGAGAGAAGAATGCGCCCTTGCCTCCTCGAGCGCCTCGAGGTACGTTGGGGGGGTCTTCACAGACTTATAAGGTTCTCCGTACGAGAAGACGGTCTCGCCGCCGTCGGCAGGTTCAAAGTCTGACATGTATAGGAGGATGGTCGCAAAACGGTTCGTGCCGACCCGAGAACTGTCAAAGTCGTGTTCACTTGTGGGCGTCATGTCGAGATAGTCCAGGTGGCTCTTGTAAGCCGTCGAAACGTTGTAGCGTAAGACTTGCAGCCCGTCCGCCATGTCCTCCTTGTACGGGTTGATGCCTAGAATTTTGAAGCATCGTTTTTTAAGGCTGTGCCGAAGAGCAAAGCGAGCCGCGGACCACACAAAATAGGGTTACTGTTAGCGTTTGAATGCATGAAAAATGCTATGGTTTGAGTGTTTTCTCCCTTCCTCACCTCATGGCAGACTTTCCGCTGGTGTCAAAAGCGTTCTCGGACGTCCTAATGGGATTCGTATCTGTAGCGACCGCAAGGGGTGACGAGGAGCGAAGCATTATGGATAGCAATACGCACAAAGCGGGGTAAGGAAAGGAGTGAAGTCTACGAGTGAACACTAATCTCACCTTGCTCACTGTCTACGCCGGTCGTGGAGCGCTTCAGCCCGTGAGTCTTCGAGCTTGATCCGATCGCTCTCTCAATCAAGTCGTCGGCCTCTTCCTCGACGAAAAAGTTTTTAATTTCGAATACCTTCGGAGACACCGACATGGTCTCCAAGTACATTTTCTTGCCCTGGGGATGCGGCAAGTGGGAAAGATCAAAAGTTTCGCCCACCTTCCCGGGAGCAAACTGGAAAAGACGGCCAGCAGCGACAGCGTAGACGTCGAGTGGAGCCGAGGAAAGAGAAGCGAACTCGATGAGGTTGGAAAGGGACGTTATGCGCCTCCCCTCCCTGGTGTAGTAGGAGCAAGGAAGAGTTCTCGTAGAGGGGACAGGAACGAGGGAGTCGTGGTCCTCCAGAATCACAGTTTTCTCGGGACCCATGTCACAGAAGTCCTTAAACGTGCCCTCTCCGACCACCGGACCGCACCCACTGTCAATTTCAGGGAAGGAGAGAAGGGAGTCCGTGAGATGGGAGTCAAAGGAGTAGTTCCTGGAAGATATGGGGAGAGGAGTGCTCAGGACATAAGGAGATTTGTGGCATCTCCCATATTCTCCGTTCATGTGTACGTGAAGTCTTATAGGCTCATAGCTAGAAGGATCATAGTTTGATGGTGACGAGGGGGCAAGATTTAGGAGCCTAGACGCCATTTCCATGTAATTTTCGACATGTGAGTGGGGAACTAAAAGCGCCACCAGTAGTCCTAAGACAGATGCGAGCAATATCTTGTTGGAGATGCCTGTCATTGGGGTGGGCAAATATTTGGGAGTGAAAAGAGAAAGTCTGAGAAATAGAAGGGGAGGGAGAAATCTACTCAATACGCTAAGTTATGGCTAGAGAGTCGTCGATGGAGGTTCTTGAGGCGATGTACCCTGAACTGGTAAGAAAGTCGTCGGAAAACTTCAGCTTTTCCTTGAATTTGGAGGTCTGTAACAACGAATATTCACCGAAATTGTCCATTTCGGTGAATATTACGCTACCTGATGGGTATCCAGGGGCAGGTTTATCTTGTACAATATATGGGGGGCTCGGGAGCAAGGCCGCAGAGCAGCGACTGAGCCAGGCAGTAAGAAAATTTGTGTCAGAGAGGGTGGGGGACAAAGATGGGGGAGGGGAAGAAGACGTAGACGACATGCTGGTCGTCGACGTCATCGCATTTCTAAGGGGCGAAGAGGGGGGGGGCGTCGAGGATATATACCGCGACGTTCTGAGATCGGAGGAGGAGAGGAAGGGGGGAGAAGATACTGAAGTGATGCTGTCGGCGGCGGTGGCGCTAGCAGCAGCAGCTGCGGAACAAGAAGTGGAATGGTTCCACAGCGAACAGATTGTTTCCAAGGGAAGCGTTTTTGTTGCCTCTGGCATAAAAATTCGAGACGCCCAAGACGTCGTTCCCCTGGTTGAATTCCACAGCAAAAAGGACTCCAGGCATAGGAAGGCCACACACCACATGTATGCGTACAGAATCCTCATGGGCGGCGTGCTCTACCATGACAACTCTGACGACGGGGAAGATGGGGCGGGGAGAAAGATTGCTGAGTTGCTCAACAACATGATGAAGGCAGGGGAAGAACAGGGGGAGGAAAGGGGGGTTCTTATGATCGTCAGCAGATGGTATGGTGGGGTGAAATTGGGACCGAAGCGGTTTGCGCACATTGCAAATGCAGGTGAGCGGGGACCGTGTGAAGCGAGGTGTTGAAATTTTTAAGGTGATGGACATCATGCTTGCATTGCGCAACACAAGGTCACGTAGAGAGGAGCAACTTTGAAAGGAGCAATTGCTGCCGCAACAACGTCCTTTATACTTCAATGCTCGTCACTTTGATTCACGTGACCCTAACATTTTGTTCTCACCCTTCATTCCTTTGCAGCAAGGGAAGTCATGTGTAAAATGTTTGAATTGGGGGGCAAGTGAACAACCTTTTGTCCCAAGTTAGAATTCTCGAACAAAATTCTGATAGAAGTGAATATATAGACCGTTGGAAACGTAGCGCATAGAAGACGCCGTTGGACGAGGGCAACCTTGAAGTATCCCACGAGACTAGTGCAAGTATCTTTACTACGTCAGAGATCGATAGAACGTCAGTAGCAACTGGTATTATACCCCATCAACAGGAGCAGAGCGACTGTAACTTAGATGTTTCCTTTCTACTGTAAACCTATGATTACGCTTAGTAATGCCCTGTGATGTCTCCATTTTATCAAATTGCAATTTTGCACAAAATTTTATTTCATCTCAAAGAAATTCTAATTAATCTGACTTTTTTAACAATCAAATTTATCTATTTAATTGAGTTATTCATGTCTAAATACGAAATACAGTAATAAAAAAATATTAGATTTTGAAGTTCGTCATTTAATTTATTGTAACTCATTTAAAATTATTATTTAATTCAGTTTTAAATTTTTTTGACATTCTTGATTGATACTAAGCGTTTCTCAAAATTCTTAATTTGCCATTTCCAATAGCAATTTTAGTAATCAAATCTTTCATTAAGATTATTGGTGTGATTAAAATTGAATATACTAATAAGACAAAAAATAATAAGTCTATAATCATTTACAACTTCAAAATCATGTGTTTTTGTGTCATTTTGTCCCGGGATTGGGTGCCGAGACAGAGAATGAGACAATGGATATATTCCTCACTCAAAAGTACAAAATTATAGAGCCATCTGACACTTTGAGACAAAATGTTTATCACTGTTTGAATAAAATGTGCCGTAGTTTAATGTACCGGAAGTAAAGTGGAATAACCTACGCCATCCCTCTTCTAAATAAACTTGTCTCTGTAAGAGCGGGCCTCCTCGGCCATCACTTCTTCTGTTCTATCCCTCCTGTCCTCATCATTTGGAACATCCATCCCCCTCTCCTTCCCCTTGCCCTTCCAGGGTCCCCACCCCTCGAGTTCCTCGTATACCTGGTCATTATATTCGAAATCTCCCTTCTGTCTCGGCAAAATGTGAACGTGCACGTGGGGTACGCTCTGCCCTGCCTCCCTCCCGTCCTGCACAGCAACATTGGCTGCCACCCCTCCGTTCTCCCCCTCAACGACCTTCTGAACTTTTCTCACGGTTGACCAGAGGTCAGCGTACTCGTCATCCTCGAGGGCCGACATCCTAGTGACGCCCTCCCTCTTGCAGACGACCAGGACATGGCCAGCCACAATGGGCCTCAGGTTTACAAATGCACAGCTCTTCTCCGTCTCGTAGAAGACATGTTTCCTGGGTATCTGGAACCTACCAAAGATTTGGCTGTCTCCACCAGCACCCTCCTCCATACCTGACAAATTAGTCGAAAATCTTGTCCTCCTTGTCGAAGCTGTCGAGAAGAGTGGTGTGATCTTTCCCCAGAGCAACGATCGGGATGAACTTAGGGTCGCCAGACTAAGAATACTTGGCAAAAAGTAGTTGAGTAACACGAGGACCACAAGCAGGGCAGGAGGTGGCTTCCCAAACATAAAAAAAATCCCCCACCCAAAACCAAACCAAAATATTCTCTTCCTATGCGGCGATTTTTCTCCCGGCTGCCAAAGCAGCGCCCCCGTGTTGCGATGAATAAGTACTCTGCATCTCATTTCGGTTCAGCATTTCCTGTAACGTGAGTCTCACACCCCTTCCCATCACCTCTCGCCATGGTGGCTCAAAGATGTCCTCTCCTAACCCCCCCCCCCCCCTCTTCCCCACCCTCTTGCAGCCCCCACGAGCTTTCACCCACTCGAACTGTACCTTCTCATATCGTACCCCCTCCGTATGCCTCCACAGGGTATGTCGGAAACCCTCCCATGGTATTGACGCTTCACGACGAAGACACAATATCTAGGATGCGCGCATCTTGCCGCCTCGCGCGCCAGATTCTCGATCTGGCCTGCTTGCACGCAAAACCCGGGGTGACTACTGATGAGATCGATGAAATTGTTCACGAGGCAATCATCGCTGCGGGGGCCTACCCCTCTCCGTTGAATTATTCGGGGTTCCCGAAGTCCCTTTGTTCCTCAATTAACGAAGTAATCTGTCACGGGATCCCGGACTCTCGTCCCCTGCAGGATGGCGACATTGTCTCCTTCGATGTTTCGTGTTTCCTTGATGGGGTGCACGGTGACAATTGCGGGACTGTTACTGTTGGAGACGTCGACGAAGCCGGCGTGCGTCTGGTGAAGGCTGCCGAGGAGGGGTTGATGGCTGGAATAAATGCCGTTGAGCCTGAGGGTTGCCTAACTTCCATTGGGGCTGCCATCCACGATGTGGCTGATTCGTACGGTTATAGTAGCGTTAGGAAGTACTGCGGCCATGGAGTTGGGGAGGTGAGGGTTGACTGCATCCAACATATCTGCCCACCTAAACCACCCTTCTTTCGTTAACCCCCCCTCCCCTCCCTCCTCCCCGCCAGCTATTCCACACCCCCCCTTTTGTGAAGCACTTTCGTAACTCTGATAAATGCATGTTGATGCCTGGAATGATCTTTACCATAGAGCCCATGTTTGTTGAGGGAAACCAGGCGTCAATAACTTGGGATGACAACTGGACGGCCGCTACTGTAGATGGAGGAAGGGCTGCGCAATTTGAGCATACTATTTTGGTCACTGACGACGGCTTCGAAATCTTGACGATAAGCGACTGACGGTGGGGGGGTGGGGGACGGGATAGAGTCCTCCTAAAAGAAGCGCACTGTTGTATTTCGACGTTTAAATTACTCTAGTTCGTATATTCTAGCCCCCCAACCCTCCCCCAACAAATCCCCCTTCCTCTTTCCTCCCTCCCTCCATCCCCAAATCTCCCACCTTACAACCCCATCAACCCCCCCATCCCCTGCGCATACGCCATGGGCCTGACATCAGGGTGCGGGCTGTGGGCGTACTGGGTGAACTTGGGCTCCAGGTCATGGCCGAAGTGGATGAAGGCCCCTTTGTTGCCCATGCTGTCACAGTAGTTGGGGGCGGAGAAGATAGTTATGCATTTCCCCGCGTGCTCAACGAGGTAGCCCTCGTCCTTGACCTCGTGGGACCTCACCAGTAAGTCCAGCCCATTCTTTTCCAAAAACGCCGCTGTGATGTCAGGGCCGAAGGAGTACCCGACACCCCTCTTGCTCGGTGACTTGCCGGGGAAAGGCTGGGGGTCGCTCCAGAGAAGGTCGCTGAAAAGCCCTCCCTCGGGAGGTTCTATTCCCCTCTTGAGGGCCCTAATGTCATCTAGCGTTACGCCATCCTCGCTGCTCAGCCCCCCGTGCACGACGAACACCTTGTTGTTGATGGTCGCGGCCAAGGGTAGCCAGGTAAAGACCTCTAAGAAGAGGTTGAAGATATTGATATCGTACTTGTGTTTCACCTCACCCTCAAAGCCGTATATTTTGTTCATATTTTTTGTTTCGTGGTTCCCCCTAGTCAGGAAGATGCAGTTTGGGTCGCTGATTTTGAAGAGGAAATACGTGAGGACAACCTCAAGCCCCCAGCTGCCCCGGTCCACGTAGTCCCCGTTGAAAAGGTAGGGGTTGGAGGCGGAGGGATATCCGTTCAACTCGAAAATATTAAGCACGTCGTAGAACTGTCCGTGGGTGTCTCCACATACCGTCACGTGCGCAGAGTCTGGCGACCCATCTGCCCCCAGGTCGGGAATGGTGATCTCACTTAGCGTCGACACGCTCTCAAAGTATTCCTTGCAGCTGATCAGCAGTCTCGCTACGTATCTCTTGTGGATAACCTTGCCGTCCTTGAAGCCCTTGATCGCGTCCATGACGAACTCCCTAGGAAGCATCCCAGGCGTAAAGAGCATCTGGACGGGAAGAAGGATGGGGTCGTTTGGTTGGGTTAGTTTGACATTGGGGCTTGGGCTTGGGCATGAGGTTATTCGGTTTGGGCAAGAGGGGAGAGGGGTTGGGGTGCGCGAATCCTCCCCCTACCCCCCCGCCTCAACCCGCACTGCCTCGCATGATTCGCACACCCTCACCTTCTCCGCATCCATGTCCTCCAACACTTCCCCCCCAGCCCCTGGGTGAGGCCCCTCGTACGCAGCTGAAATGGCCCACTGCCCCGGATCAAGCGTCTGGCTAAGTGGGGCCGTCTCGTCGCTCTCTATCGCCATGGCGAATGCCGCCTCGTTCACGGCCTTGGTACACGCGGCCAGCTTGGCCCTCGCGTCCTTGTCCTTGGGTTTCATCTGGCAAACCTTCTTAAAGTCCTTCTTCGCAGCCTTGTTCTTGCCGAGCGCAAAATTTGCCGAACCCCTTCTATAATAAGCCTTAACGTATTGGGGGTCAATTTTAATTGCACAGTCAGCGTCTAGGATGGCCTGCCCATATTGTTCCATCTTGATGTAGGCCATGGCCCTGTTGGAGAATAAAACAGAAGTCTCGTGAAGCTCAAGTGCCTGGGTGTACAGGTCCGCCGCCTGCGCGAAGTAGGGTTGAGATTGGAGGCGGGTTAGATCAGAATAGGACCTTACGAGGCGCACAGGTCACATTTTGCCTATCGAAAAGAGTAAAGATGCCAAGCATGCGGCCTTTCAACACGAGACACCACTTTTAGCCCACTTTCAACCCTCCCTCCCCACCCCTTTCCCTCAGAGACCCCCCCATATCAGCATTTACACCCCATAGATCCCCCCCCCTGCACCAATGCCCCCCAAAAACTGCTTCACAACCCTGTTTTCCCTCAAATCTCTCTCGACCGTACAGCCTGCATGACTCTCAAACACCTCACACTAACCACTGACCTCACTGTACTTGCATATCTTCAGCGCTTCATTACCACTGTCTTTGAGGCGCAAAGCCTTCTCCTCCGGTGTCTCCATTGCTGCCATTTAAATAATGTTTTCCCCCATTCACTCTGAACACTCTGATTTATTTTCTTTTTTGCCCTCCTCCCTCTCCCCTTCCTCTCTCTCTCTCTCTCCCCCCCAAATTCAATGTCCGGCGCTGGGGCCTCGTTATCGTCTGAAATTCCAATTTCCGTATCTCCCCTCCTTCCTAATCCCACCTCCACAGGTCCTCCCCCCCCCTTCCCCCGGCCCCACTACTATGAAATAACAATCCTGAGAATAGATGACAACAACCCGTGGTCCCCAACGTCATCCGGGCCTTCCACACCACCTCCTCACGGGTCCCAATCCTCCCCTTCCAAATCTTCCTCTGTGACCCTTCCGCCTTCCCTCCTCAAACGCCTCAAGCCAACTCTGGATCGCATAGAATTTAAAAATTACTTCGTCGGGGCCGTGACGGTCCAGCAGCTTCAGAAGAGGAAGCACACCCCTGCCCCCCCGTCCTCCCCCCCGAGTACCTCCCCCTCTGTAGCCATTGTCTCTGACCACTGGCAAACCGTCCTGCAGTCCCGCCCCCTAATGTCGAATATTCATTGTGAACGCGAGGCCCTGATCAACCACACCATAACCATATCCGAATTCGACCCCAACCATTACGAGAGCGGGAGCGACGCTCCGCTTAGAATATACCTAGAGCAGCCCTCTCCTCTGTGGAAGACTTTCAGCCTGGAGAAAATTACGTTCGTCGGGAGCGTAAGCGGCGGGAGAAGGTGAGTGCAGGCGAGCGAGGAGGATATTTTCTAGGATTCTGGTGGAATTTTTCATGTTTGTCTAGTTTATATAGCCCATGAAGCCAACCCCCTCCCCGCTCCTCTCAGTAGAAGATCGTCCCAGACAAAGTCTTCTTCTTCGGCTTGGCCTCCCGTTGGAAGCGCTGGCGCTTCCTTGATGCGTAACGTCAGCCACCTCAACTCCCCTGCTAGGTGAGAAGGGTCAATGTCGTGAGATCCTCAAGAAGTAGGCAATGGGCGCATTAACTTTCCACTAACATAACAACGTTTCCTCGTCGCTTGCTCGTCGCAGGGGAGACGACCTCTGGTCAACCACCACCACCAACACTTCTTCCCCTTACTCCTCAGATCAACAGTCCTCCCTTCCAGGGTCTGCGCTCGACAGACTCTCCAGGGCCATATCAGTGCAAATGTCTATAATTCGATCAACTGATATCCTCGGAAAATCTCAAGCCAGCACCTTCCTTGCTGTTGATTCAGACAGCGGGGAGCCTGCAGACAGCGAAAATAATGTAAAAACCCAAGCAGGACCCGTTCCGACGAACCCAAGGAGGTCCAGCTCGGCGAGGGGTTGGAGGTGATTTGTATTGGAAAGCTTGTTCAAACTTTGATTGTTGTTTTGCAAAACCTATTGGCGGAAGCTACAAATTAATTTTTCTACTTTTGCACGCTCTCACCCCCCCACCCTACCTTATCCCCCCTCAACTCCCCGCACCCGCACCAGCTTCTCCCATTTCGATACCTTGTCCGAAATCCCCATCGAATGACTGGTCATCTGATGTCCCGACTGGTGCGTAGGGGGCGTAATCAACAGCAGGCTGGGGCATCCACATATAGCTAGCCTGGACTAGGATGGCGAAGATGTAGATGTCCGTCAGCACGTAGCCTATCCAGGGAACCCCCCACTCCGTCTTGTTAGCGCTAGTGTCCAAGATCATGGTGAGCATAAACACCACAGGGTAGGTGGCCACTAGGCAGCACATCTTCCTGAATAGTCCTCTCTTCGCAGTAAGCATGTCCCCACCCTTGCTCCCCGGGTGCGCCACGCTAACGTTGTCGTTAGAGTCCCCGACGGTGAGGCTCTTGATGTGGCGAAGTGAGTTCCGTACGCTAATCAGGAGCCACGTTATCCAAACGAGCCCGCTACTCACGGCCCAGAACATTCTAAAGTCTGGGCTAACGAGGTTGTATAGCATCAAGTACAGGGCCCAAAGGCCCGCCAGAACGACAATGAACGCCCGGGTGCTCTTCCTCATGCTGTGCTGGATGAGCCACTTCCCGTCTGCGGCGAGCGTCACGACCACCTGGCACGCAAAGATGCTGGCCAGATGGGCGACGGCGACGATGAGCGTCCAGAAATCCCACTTCTGGAGCGCAGCGAAGGTCCCGCTGTAAAGGACTTCATAGTCGACGTCAGTATTGTTGACGTGAATGTAGTAGATCATTGCGACGAATGTGAACAGACACTGTGAAGAAGCGGGGGGGAGGCTTAAGAGTTAGCTACATAAAAGCCTGCCTTGCACCCACGAACATCCCCGAAAAGGAAACTCACCTCTCCGTACACGAGGTTACTGACAGCCTTTTGAAGCCCCAGCAGCTGTCCCTCGAACTGCATGCTCTTCCTCACCCACTGCACGGCCAGGCCTATATAGACGACGAAGCAGATCGCATAGAACCAGATCAATCCTCCCAGCTCTCCCAAGTTCCCCCCCTCATTGAGCACCCAAGTCAGGGTCATCCCGTCCCACTCCAAGTAGTTGACCTTGTTCTTCTGGCCGTCTGCATCAACAAAGGCACAGTTCGATACTAATAGGATGTACATTTGCTCTCCTTTGGCAGGTTTGAGAGTGAAGTTGATGTCGGGGAACATGTCGACCTTTGGATCTAATGCCAAATCAATCGAGACGTAGCTCCCATCCTGGGGGAGGGGGAGAGAGGAGAGGCGAGGTGAGTTTGAAATAAAAAAAGCGTTGTGATAAGACCCCGACGAGTGAAGCAGCCCGCCCACCCACCTTGCTCTGAAAAACGCCACTCATACCCCCTCCCCCCATAGGCTCCGTATCAAAATCCAGGTACATCCTGGCGCTACAAGAAGCCTTCCCATCGTCCCCCTTGCACTCCTTCGGCAGGTGGTCCTCCTTCGGCTTGTCCTCGTCGGCAATGTTGTAATCACAGAAGTTCCCAGAGCCATCCCAGCAGCACTTCATCTTAGGGTCGGGCTTCTCCGTCGTCGATATTTCGCTCTTAGGAATGAGGTAAAACTCCGCCTTAAATGTCGCGGGCGTTGCATCATCCAGCAATCTCCCCTCCCCCTCTCCCCCCTCCTCCTCCCCTCCACTGACCCTCCCGTGAACACCCTCGCCGCTCAACCTCAAACTATTTATATCCACAACCAACGAGTCCTCCGCGCCCATTATCTTTGAACTGTATACGACAGGGGCTAGGGAAGGGGTGAGGGAGGGGGTGAGTGGAAGGCCTCGAGATTGTAAGGAGATTTGCGAGACCCCAAAACCTTCCAAAATCAAACAAGCGACTGTAAATCACCATCCACCTATGTCTTACCATCAATGTCGTCGGGACAATGAGCCTCAGTAAGCATGATCCCTGAGTAGCAGAATTTCTGACCCCGAACCACCTTGCCCTCTCCCGTCCGCTGCACGACTGCCCCCTCAATGACGCCAGCCAGCAAAAGAAGATGTGAAAGCAGCAGAAGCGACATGATTGCGCCACAAACCCGGGGTTTCAGAAAAACAGGAAGACGTGGCCTGGCCAAGTTTTCGTCGGTTTGGATTCTTGACTGATTCGGACTCGAACAAAGCTGCACAGTTAGTTTGCCAATGGAACAGCACATCGACCTCTCCCTCGCTCAGGAAATGGGATACTACTCCTCTTCGGACATCACCCTGAAGCTCTCAGACGCTGCGCTTTCGCCGACTTCAGCCCAGCGTTTAAAGAAGGCCAAGGCCAAGAGTGGGCGACAAGGCCCTGTCCAATCACCCCCAATGAAATGCTTTTCGGCTTTCCACTTCGATGGCCAAGAGGACTCAGAGAATGTTCCGAAGCAGCCGAGCGTTCAGGCTTCCAATGTCACTAAAGATTCCAGACAGGAGGAGGTTGCCCAAGTGAAGGCCCCACCAATGCCAAGGAAGCTGTTTGCCCCCCTGCGCGATTTCAAGAAGTTGCAGGACACAGTGAACCACATGAAGAAGTACCACAAACTGTGGGTCAAGCGCGACGCTGTGGCTCGCAAGCATTCAGCCAAAGTGTTGCAGAGGTACATCCGAGGTTTTCTTGCGAGGGACTTTCTGCTTTCCAAATCCTCCCTTCCCTCTTCGTCAGCCATATTGAAGGCTTGGGCTTACAGGCGTAGAAACCCTCAAGCATTCAATATGTCTCCGCTAGTTCAAGCACCCCCCCCTCCCCCTGCCCCGACACCAGCCCTACCCACCGCACCCACCCCCGTCCCTGCTCCGACACTAGCCCTACCCACCGCACCCACCCCCGTCCCTGCTCCGACACTAGCCCTACCCACCGCACCCACCCCCGTCCCTGCCTCCGCCCCTGCCTATGCACCAGACACAACGAAGGCGGCAATCCTAACGAAGAAGAAGAAACACAGCAGCGTATACTTTGATACCACAGACGACGGGGAGGTTTCTCTCCCTAATCGCAAACACTTACAGTCAGTCTACTATGACAGCTCAAACGTTCAGGAGGAGGAGGAACAAGAGCAGGACCCTACAATTGTCACCCTGTCCCAGCACGAGTACAACAGCCTGAGGGCAGAAGTCCGAGCGGCTACAGAAATAGCGGCTGTTGCCAAGTTTCATTCCCAAAGGCTCGAAAAGGACCTCAAGATGCAGCAAGATAAGTTTGCGTCGCTCGAGGAGGTTGTCCACCTTCTTCTTAAGGAGGTGGCACATCTCGGTCACGAAGACAAGAAGTCCATGAGCAAGTCTTTGCGAAAACACAGGGCCGGGAACATCTCCATGGACGAGCTCGATGTTGAGTCTACGCCTTTACCACCTGCGAAGTCAACGTCCAAATCTCCCACCCCACCGCCCCCTCAGTCGCCCCATCCAGGACCGCTCCCTCCAACCCCTAAGCACTTGAGGAAAGACGAAGCCACCTGGCATGAGACGCTCGACGAGAAGACTGGGCTCATCTACTACTTCAACGAAGTGACGCAAGAAACCTCGTGGCTACCTCCCGAAAACGCAAAAATTGTCGAAATGGACGCCTTGGAAGTTTCTGGAGCTCTCTCACCGACCCTATCATCCCCAACATCTCCATCGTCGGACACTATTGCTTCCGAGGCTAATTCCCCGTCCCCATCCAACGTCGACCCTCTTACTTCCTCGACCCGACCTTCTCCACCTAAAAGAATCTAACCCGTGTATGTTTATGCTAAAAATCTGTAAGGATTAGGCCACCAACACGGTTCCACCGCAAGCGCATTCCAGGAAACCACCCCCGCCTCCCTATCCCCCGAAAACGATGGGCACTCCGTAAACTACAACTGCTGCCCCAACAATATATCGCATCTTGCAGACACCCCTGCTCTCACTGACGCACTGGGCCACACTTTTATCCCCCCCAAAGAACTTGTCCATAAACTCAATGCAGAACCTGTCAATGTCCCTGTCACTCACATCCCACAGATTCCCGAGCACACACGGCGCACCTGCACCGAGGTAACTCGTCGCGACGCCGTCAGGTTCGTACTCCATCTGCTTGAAGGCGGACCCAATTCCCCTCTTTGCCCCGCCACCACTGCTCAGCCTCCCGCTGCTGCAACCGAATAAAAACACGCTACTTTTGCACCCCCTCCTCTTGTTCATCAACCTCTCCTCCACCTCGACTCTAGGGAAGCAACACTCCGCACCGCCGTGACCGCAGTAAATCATCAACCCGTCCTCCTTTTCGAGCCTCTCCAAGACGCTTAGGTCGGGGATCTTTCCGACGTAACCCTTCCAACCCCAACCTTTCTGACTGGCGTAGCTCTCCAGGATCGGATTGAGGGTCTTCTTGGTGGTAGGAAGGTTGGCCTCGGGGTCTAGAATGTAGAAACAATTCTTCTTTGTGATCTTCGTCATTTTGCCCCTTTTTTCAATCAGGGGTGACAGGACAAACGGGAGGGATGGCACTCGACAGACGAATCTCTTCTCGAGCAAAGGCATACTCTCCCAAGGGAGGCGCTGGAGTCGTTCGTCGAGGGTGAGAATAATTGTATTGTTGGTGTCTCCGCTCCGTCTCTCTCCTCCCCCACTACCAGCAGTAGCAGAGGCAGCAGCGCCCATCCCGCTCGCGCTCTCCTTTACTTTCTTCTCCACCTTGGCACCGCCATTCCTCTGCTCCACGATCTTGAGCAGAAGACTTTGCAACCCCGCCTTCTTCAGTCCCTTCAAGGAGGCAGCTTCGTCCCTTTCTAGGATGTTCTCCTTCAAGACCGGCACGGTCATCTTCTTGATGTCCTTCTCAGTCAACTCCTCCCCTTCTTCATCTTCACTATCAACGGTGAGATCAATGACACAGGCAGCCTCAAACTTTTTAATCAAGTCATCAGCGACGACTTCCTCCTCTTCTTTCTCCCCGCGCACGAATAAGCCTTCAAGCTTGCCAACCTCCACCAAGTCCCTTTGCACATCTTCCATCAACCTCTTCAAACCGTTGTCTATATCCTCCCTCTGCCTCCACCACTCCCTTTTTTCCTTCTCCCCAAATTTCCTGGCCATGACGGGGTCGATACCATCGAGCTGTCTCCTACTCTTCTCCAGCAAGAGGTCCAAGGTGTCGAAGCTCCTCATCAAAAACCCTCCGTGCTTTTCATCCTTCTTCGTATTCCCACCGTTCTCGCGCTCTTCAAAGACGCACCGCAAGGTTCCGACGACTCGACCTCCCTCCTTTTTAAGAGAACCCACGAGGATATGACCGCTCGGACAAACTGCAATGTTAATGATATTCCAGTCTTCTGGCAGGTACTCCAAAATCAGGCCCTCCATTTCTTGCGCCCCTTCTTTCAAATCCAACTTCTGATCGTCCAGCAATCCAAACACCCTCCTCACTTCCTCATCGCCGCCCTGACCACCTTCACCATCCTCACCACCGAGATTGTACCAAACGTTCATCCTAACGCTTGCCCCCAAACTCTTGTGCAGATTGAACACAGCTGCCACACCTCCCAAAAGCGCCCCCTTTCCGAAGTCACCTTTGGGCCCGGCAACTAACGCTAAGCTGCGGTAAATTTTGCGACCCAAACTGCTAGTTCCAGGCCCACAGGATTTGCTGGCTTCGAGAAAGAGCTCTCTTGCTTTCCAAAGGTCCCCCCCTTCGTCAAGTTTCTCCCCACTCCAAAGGTTCCTCAGCTCCTCCCACCCCGCCTTCAGCATTGCTCTTCCCAACCTATAGCAGGCCATGGATCTCTCCCTCCCGCGGCCTTTCTCGTTCCCCCTCACAGATTCGTAGATGCTTTCGACCTCCTCTCCCCACCCATTTACAATTTCTATCGCTCGTGCAATCCTCACGTCGACCTGGCTCTTCAAATTGCCGAGCCTCCCAACCGCCTGGTTCTGAGCATCTACGCTCAGCACCCCGACTGTGGCCACCGCCTTCTCTACTTGCCTCCCGAGCTCGTCGTCCAGCAGAGCGTCAAGAACACCCCTCGCGCTGTTATACTTGCCCACAAAACCGTTGTCGTATCCTTCGCACACTCTCCTCAACGCGTCTCCCTGGGAGAGCAGTCCATGCACGATCTCAACATTCCTCTCAATGTCCATCTTCTTGACTTCCTTCAAGAGATCAACTTTTAGTTCCTTCTTCGCGACGTCGACTGTCATCTCGGGAGGCATCGCGAGCAGCCTCATCTTCTTGCTCACGTGCTCGACGAGCAAATCGTTGCTGGTGCTGCCAGCCCTATCTCTGACAACATCGTACTTAAAACTGCTCAGAGTCTCGTCGCGTTCGCCTTCACCGTCATCCTCCCCTCCCTCCAAATCTATAACCTCGATACTGTCATCTTCACCCATCGTCAATCCGAGGCACTCCCCCGCAGCGACCAGGTACCCCTCGGCCCTTCGTTTGTCCCCAAGCAAGCCCCAAAGTTTCCCCATGTTTGCCAACGATTCAACTAGAGCACCCACCCACTTCTTTCCAGCTCCGCCCCTAATGGCCGACTTACAAGCAACGATGGCCTTCCTGGTATAAAATAAGGCTTCAGCAGGGTTCGCCCTCTTCTCCTCCGCTTCGCTCAGGGCTGCACAAATCAGGACAACCTTCCATTGCAGGCCTTCATCGCCCTCCCGCACCGCAGCTTCCTCTGTGCTACCTAGCATCTCGTAGAGCCCCTTAATGGAATCTCCAACTGTGTCCAATCCGTCCTCCCTCAATTTCAGCACGATTTCTGCGACCTCACCACTCACATCGATGTTGGCAGCCAAGTCGTTCATACCCGCATGCAAGTAGGCATTCGAAATAAACTCTAGTACCCCCTGCTTGGGCTCTGTCCCGCACTTCGACAGCAGCCCGGCACATTGGGACGACCTGACAGTGTCGCGAAGGAAAGTGAAGAAGTTTCGGAGTTTTGTGAGTACAGCCGAGAGGGAGGATCTGCTGCACACGGAGACGTTATCTTTGCAGATCTTCAGAGCGTCGTTCAAGTACGATGCAATATTGGCCTTCTCGCCCTGCAGGTTCATACCCAGTTCGGCATTAAGGATCGAGGCAGCGGCAACGTAGAGGGGCGAGAATTCGTCTTGGACCAAGTCCTTCAGCTTCAAAGTTGCATCCCTCGACAGCTTGAAAAGCGCCCTCATCTTCTTTTCCTCCTGTTTCAGGGGGACCATCATGCTCCTGGCGTATACCAGCTGCGCATTGCATTGGAGCAGGGTGTCATCCGAGTTTGCGGCGTCAAAAACCTCGGCAACGTGCCTAGCGAGTGCACTGCTGGATGTGCCGCTGTTGGAATTCGACATCATCCGGCCTAGCTGACGGAGAATATCGCAGGAGGACAGGTTGAAAGCGTACTGAAACGTGGCTTCAGTTGTCTCGTGAGACATGGCAGCCTTGAGAATCTTCGCGATTGATAACGTTTCAGTGGTGCAGGCGGCACGGTAGAGGACGCCCACGCTACTGCTTGCGAGAATCTTCTCAGTAGAAGGAGGCATTTCCTTGGGCTCTGAGCCGCTGCCCTCCGATGATATGACACAGTTGACGAGGTTGGCGACGATGGCCCCAGTTGCCCCTGCCTCCACATCACCGGAGGCATACAATGAGGCCGCGACGAGCGACTCAAGTTCCTGCTCAGTCCTGTCGCTGCAAATCGCAGACTTGGCGGCGATGCTATAAGCCACGGCTGCGTAGTCGAACTTGTTGCACTGCTTCAGTGAACTGCCTAACATGGCGTAGCGAAGGTGGAGCTGTTGCGAGGACGGGTTCTTCTCGAAGCAGTGCAGCGACATGAGGATAGGCAAGACAGAGTGAATGTAGTTCTTGCTTTCGAAACGTTTCCGGCCGATGGCAGCGAATCCCTTGCCACAATTCACGATGATCGCCGTATCTAACTTGCCAGGAGTGGAGATGGTAGAAAACGCAGCGTTCATACACTGCTGGGCTAACTCCAACGCGTTTGGGGCGCCAGAAGGACCCACACCAAAGCAAAGGTCGAATAGAGCAGCGGACTTTAGAAGGCAGTCCATGTGCGACGCGAGCGACGATGAGAACTTTGAGAGTGGGGAAAAAATCTGTTTGAGTAGGAACGCAACCATGTACTTGGTGCCGGGTTCAGTCGCCTCAGGGTTCGAGATAGCATTACTCGCGAAACTAGAGAGCTTCGAGGCAGCGAGGATGCGGTAGTTTCTGCGATGAGCGGGGGAGGAGCGAGGCGACGACCAAATGGATTAGTTACGCAGTGTGAATAGAGTCGTCGCCCTACTCCTCCTCACTCCACTTGCAACGTGGGGTCGTGGTGGGTCGTTATCACAAAGCACCTTCCCCTTTTTGCCCCTTCTTACCTCGCGTTTGTCTTCCTCTCCGCCTTGGAACAGAGCGACCTAAGAGAATCGACAAGGTTTGAAACATCGGGAAAGGAGGAGTCGGCGTCAAAGGTGGAGGAAGGAGACGTGATGTCCTTGATCGTCGACAGGAGGCTTATGGCGGCATAGCCGGATGGGTCGAGGCGCTTGATACTCGAGAGAAGAGGGAGGGTGGAAGATAAGTTGGCGGGGGCGGACGAGACAATGCGCCACGCGCAATACTCTGCATACGACGGAGGTGAGTTCTTGGTGATGCCCTCAACGCTCGAGTCTATCAGGCACCCTATCGTTTCGTTAAATGATGGTAGGGCCGAGGACGGAGAGAAACAGTGTGACGGGGAGACGTTGTTGCAGCGCTGCATGTAGTTTCCGACGGCACGTGTTGATGCGGAGCAAGACGCCTCGACGTGCGAGGCTATAGCGGGAGGGGAAGAGTCCGTCTTTGGGAAAGGGTTACCCACCAGCATGAGCACCGAACGCCGGCGCAGTTCCAGACACATTTTCTCTGACCCTATGAGGAAATTCTTATTCGGGGTTGACCTCGAGGGCCTCCTCGAGCAAAACTTGTCATAGCGTGACGCGAAGGACCAGAGAAACTTGTGGGACCTCTCCTTGTACGACGCCGCCTCCCTGAGCTGGCCTTGCCTGCGGGCAGAGAAGATCGCGTTGATGGGTTAGGGGCGAAGTCGCTGGTCGAGGTCGGGGTCGTTTCTCGCATTTTGTCCATTCTCACCTCGCCATGGCCTGAATATACGTGAGGGCTACTGAGTACAGAATCGTACTCCCTGCAAAGGGGTCCCTCGAAAGCAGCCTCAGTTCGCGGTCAAAAGTCTGACCGAATGCAAAGGGCGAGGAGGGCATGGAAGTTAGTAGAGAAAGCTCCGAAGCGCACCTTGCAGCGTTGATAGCGGCGCCAGCTGCGACGAGCGAAGAGGGGAGGAAGAGGGGAGCAAATGATGTTGGTTAGAATGAACGGAACTGAACAATTTAACTTTGCCGTAAATATATATGCTGCTGTCGTCGTCTCTGAGCTCCCTAGTTTCGCCATCTCCGCCTATCCTTACCTACTATCTTGCAGAGCTGCTTGTCAAACTCCCCACTTCCGGTCGTGAAGGATTCGGAAGGAAGGGCGGGAACGGCAAACGTGAGGTACGAGTGAGCTGCCGACGTCTCGTCGGAGAGGGAGGGAAGCGCAATTATGTTTGCGTCATCCTCTGGCGCAGGGTCGCCCCCGTTGACGTAATTCTTAACTAAGAGTCCCAGCATCTCGTAGGTACTCATGGCCACCTGGCACGTCTTGACGACCCCAGCGGCAGTCTCCGAAGAGACAGACACTTGGGGGGTGGTGGGAGTCCCGCATGCATTCTGCTGGTGCAACGAAGAGATGAGGTCCACGCACGCCACCAGGGTGTGATAGCAGATCTTCTCCAAGGCCAGGGGGGAAGAGTTTCCCATGGACGACTCGTAAGAGCGAGCCGCAGAAGGATTCTGACCTATTATGCACCGGAGCACGTGGACAGCGGTGCAGAGCAGCTCGGAGCACTCATTCGTCCGCCCCTTGGAAAGCTTTGCCTTGACTGGGGTTGACAGGGACTTGGAGGTAGGGCGATCCTTAGAAGGCGTCATGACCCCTCCCCCCTTTGAGGGTGTTGCATTCTCCTTACCCGAAGGCCCCCCAGCGGAGAGGTACGTTAGCGCCTTCTTGATGCAATTTTGAGCAGTCCGGATGCTCTCGATTCCCTCCGCAGAGCTCAAAGTTCTGCCCTTCTTGCCTGGAGTTCCGGCAGAGCAACCCGACGTGGAGTTGACTTTCCCATATTCCAAAGAATCATTTAGGATCCGCTCCCCTAGGCCTGGATTGGACTCTCTAAACATTTCCATTCGACTGTTCGAACTTCTAGAGGTTAAGGGAGCTGACAGAGGGCACGTTAGAGGGCACGTTCGAGGAATCCAAGACCTAGCTCGGTGCTTTGAGCTTCAAATGTTAACGGAATAAAGGAAAAGTACCAGGAAATACGCCCTTCCTTATATCTGTCAATCTGAGTCCAAGAGCTCAAAGGCTCAGAGGGAGTTTTTGGGTTAATGAAAGGAAAGGCAGGATCACGCTTCCCCCCAATTTTGATTAGACGCAGAACCAGTAATTCTAAAGCCAACCAAGCTTCAAAAGATTCACGCTACAAATCAAAGTTAAACCGATTTCCACGACTTTATTTTCATTGAGGCTTTTCATTTCGTGGTCCGAATCTCTCCAAAAATTTCAGAAACCCTGTTGGGGCGATGGCACCTCGCCTAGCAGTGCGTGTTAAGAAAAAGAAGCGAACCAAGCGAAACTTGGACGCTCTAGAATCGATAGGGGACTTGAAAGATACAAATGCCCCAGACAAACCCTCCATGTTTGAGGCTTTGACCGGCGGGGAGGCTCAGCAAGAGGAGCCTGAATTTCTCCCTTCTGAGGAGGTTCACGAAGTTTCTAAGCAGAATAGACGAACTTCCTTGGTGGATGTTATTGGCAAGCCGTTTGCGGCTTCCGAACGTAGCTTGATCATGGCCAGACACAGGCGAAAGTCCATACTTAGAGATGCCCAGCCCAGGTCGTGCATGTATTTTAGTGTTGGTCATCCAGTTCGACAGCACTGTTTGACAGTGATGGCGTACCCGGCCTTCGATCGGTTCATTCTGCTCCTCATTGTCGCGAATAGTGTCTGTCTGGCTGTGGAGGACCCCCTCTCAGACACGCCACACCCTGTCCTGGAGCAGCTGGAGCTCGTCTTCAACATCCTCTTCACGATCGAGATGACAATAAAGATGATAGGTTTAGGTCTGTGGGGGAGCAAGTCGGCGTATTGGTCGGACGGCTGGAATCGTATGGACTCCTTTGTTGTCTTCATGGGTTGGCTCCCAACCATTCTCAGTTTGTTCATGGGTGACGGGGGATCAGAGGGCGCTAACTTCACGGCGATAAGGGTGGTTCGTATACTCAAGGTCTTGAAGACTATTCAGAGGGTTGAGGGCGTAAGGTGAGGATGGACAAGTAGTGAAGGAGGAAAAAAAAGCGAGGATGAGCACAGCGATGACTGAGGCGCGATGCATTATAACCAACCCAATCTATTGCCGCTTTACTCTTCCCTCGCAGGAAACTTGTTACCGCCCTCCTCTCCTCCCTTCCCCTCCTCATGAACGTCGGGAACCTCCTAGGTTTCATGTTCTTTGTGTTTGGAATCTTCGGCCTCCAGCTCTTTATGACATCAGTGCGCCAAAAGTGCTTCTACAAGGACGACAGCATCGACTTCATCGCCGACCCCCTGGCTCCCTGGAAGAGGGTGTCGAGCGACGATTGGGAGGTCTGTGGACTTCCCACACAAGGTGCTGCTTATACACGTTGCGGCGAGGACGAGATTTGTAGCTCCCATACTCCCCTCGGAATTGATGGAGCAGTTTTGTCGGCTGCCTGGAACCAGGCTCCCGAAGGCAACATAGGGTTCGACAATATTTTCATGAGCTTCCTAACCATCTTGACGACCATGTCACTTGAAGGCTGGATAGATGTCATGAACGTGGCCTGGGATACCACAGGCTTCATCGCTGTGCCTTACTTCATCGCAATAGTTGTGTTCGGGTCCCTCTTTGCCATTAACCTCGTGGTTGCAGTAATTTACGAGGCTTACACCCAGAGCGCTCGAACGGAGCAGCCCGAAGACGATGTCCCCATCGAAATAACCATGATGGATTTAGCAAAGAAGGAGCGCGAGGATGAGAAGAAGAGACTCAAGGCTCTGCAATGGCAAGGAGAGGTGAGAACAATGTCCTGCGAGGTCCCTGGAAAGAAGAATTTGAACTTACCTCCCCACCCCTTCACCTTT
Organism: Triparma columacea; assembly: GCA_030267965.1. NCBI lineage: Eukaryota > Bolidophyceae > Parmales > Triparmaceae > Triparma > Triparma columacea. Next base: position 52,138 of record BRYA01000040.1, on the reverse strand, counting down.
ACGCCCTCACCCCTTCACACGTAGAACGCCGACAGATGGCGGAAAGACAAAGTGGTACTCACGCCAGAATCAAGCATGCCATACAGTTTCTATGCGCACTTCCGGGACCGCTGCTATGACCTTAGCACTGACGATAATTTTGGTGCCTTCATCACCTTTTCCATCCTTCTCAACACTCTCTTCATGTCAATGGAATTCCACGGAGCATCGGAGGGCCACCGCTACGTCCTCGAGGTCGCAAATATGGTTTTCACCATCCTATTTACGGTTGAGATGGCCATCAAGCTTGTTGGCATGGGCATCTGTAATTACTCGCACGACGGCTACAACAAGTTCGACGCCTTCATTGTCATTTTCAGTTGGGTCGAGCACAAGTTACTGTCTGGGGGAGGATTTTCAAGTCTTCGCACCTTTAGGTTGCTCAGGGTGCTCAGGACGCTCAAGTTGGCTAAGTCGTGGCACAGCCTCAATCAGCTCATCGTCACCATAGTTAGATCCATCCCAGGCCTTGCGAATTTCGGCCTCATATTATTGCTATTCCTCTTCATATACGCCCTCTTTGGAATGCAATTTTACGGCGGGGAGTTCACCGAGGCCAACGGCTTTGACCAGCGTCCTAGGGCACACTTCGACAATCTGGCAATGTCGCTTCTCACCGTCTTCCAGGTGGTCACAGGAGAGAATTGGAACGACGTCCTCTACGATTGCATGCGAGTTAACGGTGCCATCGGAGCCGTCTACGCTTCCTCCATGTTTTGCTTCGGCAACTACATTGTGCTTAATCTCTTCCTTGCCATTCTTCTCGACAACTTCCAGCAGGCTGGGGGGGAGGCCAAGAAGACATTTTACGAGGAAATGGAGCGCCAAAACGACGTCAAGCTCGCCATGTCTAGGTTCAAGACCATGATAATTTCGATTGGGATGGCATGCATCCCTCGAGCGCTCAGGACCTGCAAGTGCTTCAGAAAAAGAAATGCCATGGAGGACGAAGAAAGTCGTGTCAAAGCCGAAGAGTTGGGTAAGGACGGCACCAGGGAGGGGGAGGAGGAAGGAGAGGGACAAGGGGAGGGACTGAAACCCGAGGGGGTGTCCGTTTCTGTCGTGGAAGACGAGGCGGACAAAGACGAAGAAGGGGGGGAAAGAAGAGGATCCAAGGTTAAGAAAGACACAGTCGCCGCTTCGACGATAGACACCGAGAAAAGCAAGGAGCGGAGGAATAGTTCTTTTGGTGTACTTTCGAGGCGCGTCTCTGCATGGTTCACAGGCGAGAACAACAAGGAACGTGTCGAGGCTGCGGCCATGGCAGAGAGGGAAAGGGCAATGACAGATCAGCTCGTCCTCATGGAAGAAAGAGATGTTGCCAAGCAGAAGAAGAAGGAGATAAAAAGGGCCATCAGCATGGGATCGAGCTCCTTAAACAACCAAGACGATGGGGCACTTGACCACGATGACGGTACAGATTCCGAGTCCGAGTCCGGGTCAGAATCGGAGGACGAGGTGCTTACAGGTCTTGCTGCGTCCCAATTCCACGCGCATTACCCTCCTAAGAACGTCAGGAAAGATGAATTATCCTCCTTTGTATTAGATAGTGCCTACCAATGTCTCCTCAAAATCCACACAAATGTCCTTCAGCTCTACAAAAGCAGCGATCCCAACATAAGTGACGAGGAGGGCAGGGACGATAGCTCGACTGGTGAACCAAGTTTGTTGCTGACTAATTCTGTGAGGGCGTCTGTCTTCACCGAAGCGTCGGGTCAGGAGGATGGGGTGGAGATGGTGGAGATGAACAGCGGGAACAGCGCAAAGAGCGAGCCTACGGACGTCACTAAATCTGGAGGACTCCTGAGTAAAAGGCACGAAAATATTAATCTTGAATCCGCCAGGCACGAAGCCATGATGGACGAAGAATTGAAGAACGAGTTCCGAATCATGCGAAATTTCATGAAGCTCTTCGAGAGAAGTGTCGACGTGCGGACAAGGAGGCTCAATGCGAGGACGTTCATGGACAGCTTCACGGGTGAAGAGATCAAACTCTTCCTACTGACCAACGAGGTCGTCAGGGACTACCAAACCGCCGAGAAGTGCGCCCAAATGTTGTTGGAGATTGGCTTTTTAAATTTGAGCATCCCACCCAAGAAGCAGAAGAAGGCCGATGACGACGAGCAGATGGAAATAAACAATAAGGGCCCAGTGGTTATCGACGGATCGGTCGAGACGTCGTCGAACCAGCAGGAGATCGATATTATGTACCGATCGAGGGGAGCCTCAGTGCTCGCCATGGAATGGGAGGGGGATAGCATGGTTTTCGGGTCCAACCTCGGCAGGTTATATACAATAGGAAACATAACACCTTCCGCCGTGAGCTTGATGAACCCGACCAATATTCAGAAGATTAGAAAGGTCACGAGAAAAAAGAAGCAGAGGCAGGAGAAGCTAGATCTCATCTTGAAGAACGAAGTTACTATCTTCTGCCTCCACCGGAACAACAGCCTTAGGGCCTGGTGCGCCAAGATTGTGTGCGAGCCACTGTTCGATAAGATCATCCTTGCGCTCATTTTCATCTCAAGCATCAATCTTGCTCTTGACGAGCCCCACGTTGCGGAGGAGAAGGGGAACCTGTACAATTACCTTTACTACACCGACTTCATCATGACGTTCCTTTTTGTCATCGAGATGCTGCTCAAGATTGTGAGCATGGGCTTCTTCTTTGGACCAGGGGCGTACCTCAAGGTGTCGTGGAACAAGCTTGATTTTGTCATTGTCCTGGTGAGCATTGCGGGCATTGCACTGTCCGGCAAGGTTGACCTCGCCTTCCTCAAGAGTCTCAGGGCGATGAGGGGACTGAGGCCCCTGAGGATGGTGAGCAGGGCCCCGAGCTTGAAGGTTGTAGTGAACGCTATATTTATTGCACTTCCTGCGTGCGTAAACGTTGTGCTGGTCGTCTTGCTGTGCTTCTTGGTGTTCTCCATCGTAGGGAGCACGTTCTTCTCCGGGCTGTTCTACTACTGCGCCGGCGACGGAGACATCGACAAGTACGGCCTCGACAGGGTGGACTGCATCGGCAACTTCACCGATTCTTCCGGCCTAGTGGTGGACAGGGAATGGGTTCGCTTCTCCTACCACTTTGACTCGGTGCCTCGTGCCATGACGACCCTCTTCGAGATCGCCAGTCTTGAGATGTGGCCTGACATTATGTCTGCCGCCCGCGACGTAACATCCGTCGACAAGCACCCCACTATCGACGCTTCCCTAGGGTACGCGTTCTTCTTTGTGATCTTCGTGTTCATAGGCAGCTTCTTCGTTATCAACCTGTTTGTGGGAGTTGTGATAAACAAGTTCAGCCAAGTCAAGGCTGAGGGGGACCACGAGAGCCTCTTCCTTAGCAAGGAGCAGCAGGAGTGGGTCAAGGCTCAGAAGGCCATTATGAATAGCAGGGTGGCCATCAGGTATAAGAGCCCCCTCGAGCTAAGCGGAATTAAGAGCCTTGAGGACGCGGGGGCCTTCCTGGTGTTCAGGAACAAGGTGTTCAACCTCGTGAACACCCAGAGGTTCGATGGGGCCATCATGACGACAATCTTGGTGAGCATCCTTTCCATGGCGATGCCTTACCACAGCATGAGTAAGGGCTACGAGATGGGGCTATTTTACGTTGACTTCGTTTGGAACGGGATCTTCTTCATGGAGATGCTCCTCAAGTGGATAGGGCTAAACCTTTGGCAGTACTGGAGAAGCAACTGGAACAGGTGAGACGGAGCAAAGCATTAGGAGCGAGAGGGTGGCGAGTTGATTTGCGCAAAACAAGAAAAAGACCAGCGACCTCCAAAACGCCCCAACGATTCTCACCCCCTCCGCACCCACCTCAGGTTCGACTGCTTCATCGTCATGTGCTCGATAGCCGATATGATTGCCAGCGCCACCGGCATCGACGTCGGCGTGGACATCAAGATTCTCCGCGTCCTCCGAATCGCCAGGATGGTCAGGCTCCTCCGCCACAACAAGCCCCTCATGAACATCTTCATAGCGCTCTGGACGTCCCTGCCGAGCCTGGGGAACGTCGGGAGCGTCCTCCTGCTCTGCCTCTACGTGTACGCCGTGATGGGGATGAACCTCTTCTCAGACGTCACCGTGGACAAAGTGGAGGGACTGGAGTTCATCAGCTCGAGGATCAACTTCTCCACCTTCGGGTACAGCATGCTGACGCTGTTCAGGACGTCCACGGGGGAGTCGTGGAACGGCATAATGCACGAGCTGGAGGCCGAGGGTCACCTGGTGGCCATTCCGTACTTTGTCAGCTTTGTGGTGATGGGGACGTTCATCATGCTGAACCTCTTCATCGCAGTCATCTTGGAGAACTTTGCGGACGCCCAGTCGGTCAGCGACACCGACAAGAACTTCAGCTACGAGCACATTGAGCAGTTCTCCAAAGTCTGGGCTGACCTGGACACGGAGAAGGACTACTTCATTGAGTCCTTCAAGCTCGTGAACCTCATGTACAGGTTGGAACCCCCGATGGGCCTCAAGGGGATGGATCACTTGGTGACTCGGTACGCTCACGAGATGAGCCTCACAACAGGGACCGAGGGCACGAAGAAGAAGCACGTAATCCAGCACATCAGGGACCTCTGCATCAGGAGGGACCAGTACGGCCAGGTGTTCTTCCTCGACGTCATGAGCGCCATGGCCCGGAAGGGCTTCGGGCTCGACGCCGTGAACCTGGCCGAGCTCGACAGCCTGAGCTTCGACCAGATCAACAAGAACCTGATGGCCAACATCAAGCCTGAGCTGAGGAAGAAGCTGGACGCCATGGACAAGACGCTGGTGCTGTGCGACCTCACGGACGAGTTCAACGCGGCCAGCGTCATCCAGTGCATGTGGAAGGGCAAGGTGACCCGCCGGGAGTTCTACAACAGGGTGGCGGCAGAGGGGAACTGGAGCAAGAGGCTGGACCACATGTACACGGAGACGCTCAAGGTGTGGAAGGAGGGGAGCGACCTGGCGGCGCTGGAGGCCATGGAGAGGGAGAAAAGGAAGAAGGAAGCGGAGGAGACGGGGAGGATGTCCCCGGAGGAGGAGCTTGAGGGCTTACTAACGGAGGCCGACGAGCACTTGGAAAGGATGAGCAAGGAGACGGGGAGGAGAAGCTCAATATTAGACCTGTTTGGGTTGAGCCCGTCCAACAAGGAAACGCTAAAGAAGGAGAAGGAGACAAAAAGGTTCCAAAATTTGTAGAGCATGTGGAGGGGCTGACATTGAATGCGGAGTGGGGCTGACATAGATTTAAGTAGATTTTTCATCAAAACGGCTGTTTTAGTTGCTTTGCTTTGGTTATTACATTCTCATCAGCATCCCCTACTCCTCTCCCCTTCTACACATCCTTGGCCGCCTTGGCTGCGATTTCCTTAGTCCTTTTTTGCCTTTCGAGTAGTTCTTTAAAGTCCTCCATAAGTTTCCCTTCCTTAACCTGTTTCTCTTCAAACGTAATAAGCGCCAGCGCCCTCTTCTCCTCCTGCGTGTAAATCTGGTTCTCCTTCCTCAGTCTCACCGCGTTCATCCTAGCGTGTCTGCTCCCGCTCATCACGTACCCCGACGCCTCGTACTTGTCAATGTCCTTCTCGTCGAAACCGATCTCGCCGCGCCTGGGGATGCGCACGTTCTGCTGGACGTAGGCGCTGAGGGCCTCGCCCTCGCCCGGGAGGAGGTTGCCACCGTAGTCGTTGTGAAGACCTCCGAAGCCACCGGGGGTTGAACCTACAAGCTGGGAGGGGAGGGGGGCGGGACCCTCGTCGTCGGAGGAGGAGTCACCGCCGCCGCCGCCGCCGACGCCTTGGACGGACTTCTTGAAATCGACGGCCTCAGAGGAGGGAGGAGGGGGGGGATCTACAGTGGAGGAGGGCTCCCCACCTGTGGGGGAGGACACACTGATGGAGGAGGGGATGTCGGCGATTCTGGCCTTTTTGCTCTGCGAGGGAGGAGGATGAGGAGGAGGATGAGGTTGGTTGTGGTGGGAGTTGAGGAGTTGCCGGATACTTCTCGCTTGCCCCACTTCTTTACTCCTCACCTTCTTCTTCTTGCGTTTGCGGCGCCTCTCCTCTGAGGACGAGGTCGATTCCGAGGAGGACGACGATGAAGACGAGTCCGATGACGAAGACGAGTCCGAGGAAGACGAGTCCGAGGAAGTTGAGGGTGAGCGTTCCCTTTTCTTCTTGACCTTCTTAGCCTTGGGCTTGGCTTCCCTCTCTGGGCTCGGGCTCCTCTCCCAGATGGAACCGTCCAGGCGCATTTCCGCCCTCTCCTCAGCCCTGCTCCTGAGGAAGTCCGGCCTCCTCATATTGTTGGGGTTCCTCCCCCTCCCCCCCCCCCCCCTATCCCTGGCGTCCATGATCATCCCTCCCTCCCCCCTAATGATCTCCCCGCTTTGCTGGTCAACCCCGTAGAGGCTCCCGCTAACGCTACCGTCGTTCTTGTCGTTGGGCACAGTCACGTAGAAAACCTCGTCGTTGACCTTGAAGGAGCCCACTTGTCTGTCCATCTCAGACTTGTGGACAAGGCAGCTGCGGTGCCAGTTGCGATTGGTTCCTGGAATGGGGACGGTGCAGAAGATGCCGTATTCCTCTATACGAGTTATTCTGCCTCTTAGTACGATTCCTGGTGGTGGTGGTCCTGACATGATGAGGTAAATGAGATTTTATTGGGTATGGTCGACGGGGTTGGTGATGTGTAGGCTTTGTGTAGAGGTGGTATGTGTGTAGAGGTGGTATGAGATTTTAATGAGCGTAGTGGATGTGTAGTCGTTGTGTAGTTGATACGTAGGCTTTGTGTGTGCTATAAATGTTGGTGTGGAGTTTGTGGGCGAAAGGAGGCCGGCCAGGAGAAGGACTTTGAGCAAAAAGTGTACTTGGGGATTCAGTCGAATTTGTTCTCAAAAAATATACCTTCCCGGCCGTTTTTTCTGATTTCTTTTTCACGTCCGGCTGCCCCGTGATAATGGGAAGCAGGATCCACAAAAAAAACAGAACCGTCTGAGGTCTGAAAGGTACACTTTTTGCTCAATGACCTTCAGGAGTCGAGATTTTTGCCCAAAAACAAAGCCTCCAAAAACCCCTCAAAATTGAACGTATTTAATATTAAAAACCAACATTCACGTTAAAAAAAGATAAACTATACATATACCCCACAAATACATCACTATCTTCCCTAGAACCATCAAAACACCAACAAAATGTTCCGCAGCGTTGTCCGCAGTGCTTCCAAAACACCCCTCTGTGGGAGTATTACCACAATCAAGCCCAATTTGGCGCGCAAATTCATGCGTTCTAACCCCATGATTCGTTCTAACGCTATGTCTTGCATTGCAACCTCTACATCTCTCCTTCACCCTCAATCCATCGTCGCATCAAACCTTCCACAAAGACTTCAAAACCTTCAACAAGCCCGTCGCTCCTACTCCACTACCCCGGCCTTAATGGAGAAAACAGCCTTCAAGGCGGAGACGCGTCAGCTCCTCGATATTGTGACGAACTCCATCTACACTGACTCTGAGGTTTACGTTCGGGAGCTGATAAGCAACGGTTCAGACAGTCTTGAGAAGCTCCGGCACTTGAAGGTCTCCAACGACTCCAGTCTCAAGAGGTCCTCCGGTTCCGAGGGCGTAAAGATAACCAGCGAGGGCGGCGTAGTAACCATCGAGGACGGGGGCGTAGGGATGACGAGGGAGGAGCTCGAGGTCAACCTCGGGACCATCGCAAGGAGCGGGAGCAGGGAGTTCGTCAGCGAGGGGAAGGACGCGGACGGTGACATCATAGGTAAGTTCGGGGTCGGGTTCTACTCCGCCTTCATGGTGGGCGAGAGGGTTGAGGTGCACTCAAAGAGCGCGAGGGAGGAGGGGGGGGGACACACTTGGAAGAGCGACGGGGGGGGCGAATTCGAAATCGTTGAGGGGGCAGACGAGGACCTCGAGAGGGGGTGCAGGATAAAGATATTCCTCAAGGAGGACGAGAAGGACTCGTGGGGCAAGGAGAGGCTTGGTGAGGTGATCAAGAAGTACAGCAACTTCGTCAACTTCCCAATCACCCTCAACGGGGAGGAGGTTAACACCGTCGAGGCGGTCTGGTCGAAGATGCCTTCGGACGTCACAGAGGAGACGCACAAGGAGTTCTACAGGTTCGTATCAGGCGCCTTTGACGAGCCCATGTACAAGCTCCACTACCGCGCGGACGCCCCCCTAGACATAAAGGCACTCCTATACGTCCCAAAGTTCCACACCGAGAAGTACGGGATGGGTCGGATGGAGAAGGGGGTTAGCCTTTACTCCAGGAAGGTCCTGATCGAGAGCAAGAGCGACGTCATGCCAGAGTGGCTGAGGTTCGTGAAGGGGGTCGTGGACTGCGAGGACCTACCGCTTAGCATTTCGAGGGAGAAGGCACAGGACTCGAGACTTGTGGCGAAACTTAGGCAGGCGACGACGAGGAGACTGGTGTCGGAACTCGAGAAGTTCAAGAGGAAGGAGGGGGACAAATTCAGGAAGGAGTTCTGGCCGGAGTTCGGACACTTCATCAAGGAAGGAGTCTGCCAGGACTACCAGTTCCAGTCCCAGCTCTCCAAGCTCTTACACTTCGAGTCTTCAAAGTCACCCTCTGGCGATCTCACTACCCTTGAGGAGTACGTGTCTCGTATGGAGGCTTCCCAGAAGGAGATTTACTACCTCGTCGCCCCCTCCAGGGAGGTTGCGGAGCGCTCCCCTTACATGGAGGCCTTCGAGGGCACGAAGAGCGAGGTGCTGTTCGTGTACTCCGCCATCGACGACTTTGTTATGTCGAACCTCGACAAGTTCGAGGACAGGAAACTCAGGAGCGTGGAGGATAAGGACCTCGACTTGGGGGGGGAGGGGAAGGAGGGGGAGGATGGGGAGGAGTCGGAGGGGGGGGGAAAGGGACTGTCCAAGGAGGACGCCGCCGAGATGTGCGCCTGGCTAACGGCTACGTTGGGGGGGGGCAAGGTCTCCACCGTCAAGGTAACGGGTAGGCTGGGGTCGTCCCCGGCCATCGTTACTAACCATGAGAGCGGGGCGATGAGGAGGATGATGAGGATGGTAGACACGCAGGGGGGGGCGACGGGGGGACTGGACGCTGTGGGACCGCAGGAACTTGAGGTCAACCCTGAGCACCCGCTTATCGTTGGACTTAAGAGGATCAAGGGGGAGGAGGGGAGGGAGGATATGGCGAGAGAATTGGCGGAACAGATATTTGATAACGCTATGGTTCAGGCGGGAATCATGGACGACCCGAGGAGCATGGTTGGGAGGGTCAACAAAATTATGGAACATATTGTCAAGGAGAAGGAAGAGTAGAGGGACACAAGGAGGAGTAGAGGGAGGCGCTTTGGGGGAAGGGTTGGGAGGGGGGGGAGGGGGAATTAATAGGGACGCAGGAGGCTGAACACAAAACAAAGAGCTTTTTCAGTTCTGAGAGAGTGTGAGTCAGAGTGAGCATTTCAGCTAAACCCGAACGGAGGAGGAGGAACCCAAATTTTCCAGGGATTATTTATTATATACTTCAACACGTTACACAAAAACATATCGAGAAAACATAGCCCATTCAAAGACAAGGGGAGAGGTGCATTCGACATCTGATCAACGCTCACTTGTTGAGTTCAGAACCTTGGCCAATTCGGGGGAGTTCAGACAACAGTATCTATGACCAATAATGGTAGTGCAGGTAGGTTTCCATCAACACTCGTTAGGCAATGGAAGGTCCTTGGCGAGGATTTGATGGCGAACGTGAAGATGAGGGAGACAGGGACAACGAAGGAGGAGGCGGTGAAGGAGTTCATTGCAACGAGCAATATTCTAAATGGCGCTTCGACAAAATATGAATTCTTTGCGCCGATGCTCGCTGCTGTCGTAGAGAACAAGCTGCACCGACGGAGGGTGGTTGCCGGAATAGCAACGGAAGTGAAGGAGATGGGCGGTAAAATGATCGGCGAGAGCTTAGGGTCTATCTTGGTTGTCAACACGGCACCCCCAACGGCTGTCGTGGAGTGGATGCTACAATTCCCGGCTCTGATGGAACTCAACGATGAGTACAACTGGTTCCGTCCTCTGCTGGAGACGATTAGCTTCAAGCTGATGGAGGAGGTGGGATGGGGAGTGAAGGCAAGGGTGGCCGTTGGAGCAGCGATGAGCACTGTGGATTTGCTGACTACTGACATTTATGTCACACATTCATTTTGGAAAGAAAGGAAAACGGGGAAAATGGGATACTTCAAGGCTTCTTTGGCAAGCTTGTTGCTATCAATTTCTGTACAGTTGTCGGTGACTTACTTTCAGAACAAAAAGTTAGGGGCAAAACGAATAGCCAGGGAGTGTCTCCCAATTTTAATTGGCGTAAAGCCTGCTTTGGATGCATTTCGTGTTGCAAGTGGGGCGAAGCAAGAGGTTGGGGCTGTTTATGGCCCTATGATGGAGATGGTCATGATGAAAAGTATGGAGATGCTATTTGAAGCAATACCTGGAGTGATTATTCAACTCATGGCAATTGCTTCTATGGCAAAGGGAGAATTGGTTTCAAGCGTTGCTTGGTTGTCACTTATAGTCTCTGCGCTGACAACAGGTTTTACATCTTCAACTATTAGCTATGATTTTGACATAGACCCTGCTAGGAGAGAAAGTAAACCAGACTTTTACGGTTACATACCTGCAAAAGCAAGCAAGAGAACGATTTTGTTTGTATCAATGATGCTTATCACATCAGGAATGTTGGTGATTCGTTGTATGACCATGGTCCTCCTTGGACTTATTCAAGATAAGTGGGCTGTTAGCTACTTCCTTATCGATGTAAGCATATATATGGTGGTGAAGGTTCTGAGACACGACTTTTGGTACTGGACGCCGTTAGGTGGAGGACTAGCCGAGTTTGTGAACAGTTTTGGTGCAAGAATATGTCAAAAGATTGCGACAGACTTTACCTCCAGCATACAGTTAAGACATCCGGGGGAAGTCGGAGGAGCTTATTGGTTACTCAGTTTTGGTATGACTATGGTAAGCCTTCCAATAGCAATTAGCGTAATTGGTGGAAACGGAAATGTGACAGACACCAGAGCAAATGTTACAGACACCAGAGCAAATGTGACAGACACCAGAGCAAATGTGATAGACACCAGAGCAAATGTTACAGACACCAGAGCACTGGGACTGGCACAGACTGTTGTCTCCCACATTATTCCATTCACTCTTCTTTGCTTTGCGGTGTTTTTCTGCAATATCGAAAAAGGGTACCTGGGCACTTTCTACAGTACCAAGAGAAGTAAGGACATGACAATGGCGTATTTTCTTGATGGCAAAAATGACGAAGTAAAATTCCAAGTGATTGCAAATTCAAGAAAGCAATGGGTTTCTATTGAAGATGAGGTGAGGAAATGGGTGCAATTGAACTGGGCTAAGTGGGAGGAGGAGAAACCCGAGTGGTTTACTGATGCAAAGAAGGCGTTTGTGCCTGTAGAATTTATTCCCACAACTGGTGGCGCAAGAGCGAAGGAAAGGACGAGACGACAAAGTGAAGGCAGTTTAAGAAAAAGGGATGTTCTTCGTGCAAGCATCAGGAAATCAATCATAGTAAATGCACATGGAAGCAATCTAGCTAGAGTACAACCTGTTGACAATCAGGCAAATTAATACTTACAAATATTTTCAGTAAAACTATTGCATTTCATGGTGTGTACCAATTAACAAACAGTAGTGTCCATCCCATGACGACAATAATGACGGGTACAACATAGCTCGTCGCTTCGATGTGTTTCTTTGCCGTCCTTAGCTCCCCTCCACCCTTCTCCACCTCAGTCTTTGCGGTGATTGCCTGCCTATTGATCTCCCCAACTACCTCGCTCTGCTCCTCGACGATGTTGGCGAACGCCCCTAGAAGGGTCGTTACGGCGGACATGCTTGACTCCAAGGTTGCCACATCATCGAGGGCGGTGTGAAGCTGGGAGGGGAGCAGGGTGGACTCCAGGGCCAGGCTGCGGGGTAAGGGAGGTAGGGGGGGGGGAGGTAAGGGCAAGGTTCGTCTAATTGGCGAAAACGTCAAATGGCAGCTTCTCACCTTTCCTCGAACCTCCTCTCTATCTCTTCCGTCGTCTCTGTTGTTGGCGGCGGCAGAGGCTGTTGCTGTGACGGGGGCTGTCGCGGAGGCGGTCTACTAGAAATAGAAGGTCGGGAAGCTTTCACATCCTTCAATCCCTTCCTCTTCTCCTCCACCACCTCAACCTCCTCTCTCCCCTCCTCCTCCTCCTCCTCCTCCTCTTCCTCCTCCTCCTCTTCCTCCTCCTCCTCCGTCTTCGCCCTCCCAAAAAGTACCCTCTCTCTCGGGGCGACCATCCCCATCCCCTCCCTTTCCTCCCTCGCCTCCCTAATCTCCTCCTTCGTCCTTTCCCTCCCTTCCTCAACAAGTAACCTCAAATCGTCCCCCAGCACAAAGTTCCTCAATCTCCTCCTCCTCCCCCCTCTCCCCCTTCCCTCGCCGACATACCTAACCCCGACCTTCTCCCTATTTACGACAGCGTCCAGCTTGCAAATACAGTCAAACGCCTCCCCAATCTTGGTAATGTCGGCCAGTATTATCCTGCAAACCTCGCCCTCGACGGACTCTAAGTCTGAAGTGGGGGGGGAAGGGATGGAGGAGAGAATGCTGTTGACCTCTGATGTGGTTGAGTTTATGAAACCTGAAAGAGGGGGAAAGGAGGTGGGAAAGAAGAGGCGAGGAGGACGCGAGGAATGAGTCATCAATGAAGTTAGGAACATGGGTGAATGCGACCATGGGGAAGACGATCAAATCAAGCCTTCTCCATCCCCCCCCCCCTTTGCTCCCCTCCTCCTCACCTAGTATGGAGGGCGCTGAAGATCTTGCTACTGAGGTCGAAGAGGACGATGATTTTGATACGGTGCTTCTCACTATTGATAACAGAGATACTCTGACGGAATTTATAGATTCCTGTATACTATAAAGCCTAATTAAGGACATTGAGGAGGAGGACGGGGGTGGGGTGGGTGATATCTTCACACAAATAGCATTGTCAGGTGCTTTTGTCGAAGATGCGACACTGATTCGGGGTCGAAGGCCGACCAAAACCTGCAAATCAGGCAGTCGGTCGGTCATATCTTCAAGATGTAGAAAAATGAATTTTTGACAAATTGGAAACACTCCACAACATACAATCTGACGCGATCGACATCTAGAACCTGGTCTCCCGGGACTTAGACCCTGATTTTCAACTCTTACTAAAAAATAAACCGCTTCCCAAGCCTCTCTACCTCCCAAACACTTGACTCATGAGTTCCCTCGATTCCATCGACTGGGATGAGGATGTCGTCTCGCTCTCTCCTCCCTCCTCCCCCTCCCGTCCCCCCCCAAATTCCGACGAGTACACCCTCCGTCGGACCCTCGAGTGTTCCATGGTCCTTTCATTTGACAAGGAGGTCCCCAACCCCAGGGACGGAGGGGTTTACTACCTGATTAGTGTGGACTGGTTCGACAAGTGGCAGAAGTGGATCAATGCAGAAGATGGCATGCCCGGACCCGTTGACAACACGGCGCTGATGGGAGCGAGCGGTAGGGTGAAGGAGGATTTGAGGAAGGTAGTAGACTACAGGGCTGTAAACGGGGGGGTTTACTGGGTTTTCAAGACTCTCCACGGCGCGGAGTTCGAAATCAGGAGCTGGAATACGGAGTGGGAGGGGGAGATGGCGGGTGGGATCAAGGTAGAAGACTACGCTAAAAGGTGCAGGATGGACGCTGAGGAGGCTGTAAGGAGAATGAAGGTGAAGATCAATAATCAGGGGGGGAAGGGGGGGTTGAAGAGGGCAAAGAGACCAGTTAGGGAAGAGGAGCTCTGGTGCGGGTGTTTGAGTGAAGGGTTCTTGGGGCGGGTCATTGAGTGCGCATTTACATGTTGTAGAAAAGGGAGCGAGAAATACAAAAAGGTTGAAGATGACTTGGAGGAACGAGTATCGATGCTGGCTGGGGGAGAAGATGGAGAGCTGTAGGGGGATAATTGCAATTACGACCCCCTTTGTTGTGTGTTTGAACGCGCAAGTCTTTTTCAGAAGAAGAACAAAAAGTTAAGTCAGAAAATGGGCACTGACCTGAATCACATTTCCAAAATAAGAAATATAATGCTTTCTCGTAATGTTTCAATGGTTGCCCGCAGGGGCTTGCCAGCACTTCAAAACATCCCCGCTCAATCATTAGCGAAGAGGAAGTACACCCTTGATTCGCTAGGAGGTGGTTCTGGGAGAATGGGAGGTTCGGAGGGTAAGTTTGACCCCAATTAACCCTTATTTAGCTTTTCTAACACACACATGTACTACGACATTATAGAGTGGCCCATAACAAAGATGAATACGATCCTGAACATTGTCCCACAGGGAGAGATCCACGTTGTGGAGAGGCTCGGAAAGTTGCACTCTATGGAACAGAGTGGCTGGTTCATAGCGATACCGTTCATCGACAACATTTCATACATTATTGACATGCGCGAAAGGAGCATTGAGATTCCGGCCCAGTCAGCCATCACAAGGGTGAGCAAATTTGGGGATGTTGAGGCGTGTTGGGAGGGGGGGAATGGGTACGGGTTGTTGTTGGTGTGCGCTATGTGTTGTGCGCCGCGCCGTGTGTTATACCTGCCTGCTTATCTGCCTGCTTACCTGCCTGCTTACCTGCCTGCTTACCTGCCTGCTTACCTGCCTGCTTACCTGCCTACTTATACTCTCCTCCTTGCCCCCCCTCCCCCATCTCATCCCCCCCCTTCAGGACAACGTTAGTGTGGACGTAAGCGGAAATCTCTACGTGCAGTTCAAGGACCCTGAGCGCGCTTGTTACGGGGCCCGGGCCCCTCTCTATGCCGTCCGCATTAACGCCCAATCTGCCATGCGAGCGGCAATCGGCGAGATGGAGCTTGACGAGATCCTCCACAACCGAGCCACCATCAACTCCATGGTTAAGGGGAGCGTCCAGGAGGCCGCGGAGGCCTGGGGTCTCGAGGTAAGAATGCCAGCTCTGCGTGCCCTCTCCTCAAACTGCTGCCACAATTCTCACACCATTTTCCTCAACCCCATTTTGGACTGCCTTTGCTTGTCGCTTCGTTCCTGGTAGGTTAAGAGGTACGAAATCACGGAGGTTTTGCCGGACAGGCACATTGCGGAGGCGATGGACAAGCAGGCGGCGGCTGAGAGGCACAGGAGGGAGAAGGTGCTTGAGGCAGAGGGAGAGAAGCAGAAGGCCACACTGGAGAGTGAAGGAATGAAAATCAAACTGCAGAACGAGTCTGAGGGTATGCTCATCAAGGTCCAGAATGAGGCGGAGGCCGAGAAGACGAAACTACTCCTGGAGGCTGAAGGCAACAGCAAGGCCATTGTCCTCAAGGCCCAGGCGCAGGCTGAGGCCATCAAGCTAATTGCCGACCGCCTCCAAGATGCAGGAGGGGAGGACGCGGCCAGGCTCAAGCTTGCGGGCGACTACGCTGAAATGTATGGGGAGATGGGTAAGGCGAGCAATACCATGCTGTTCCAGCAGAACCCTGGGGATGTCAATGCTCTCATTGCACAGGCTGCGGCGGCGCTCGGTGCAGGGAAGGGCAAGTGAATGGGGACTGGTTAAAAAACGACCCGTTGATATATTAATTTGATTAAAGGAATTCCGAAAAGCTCTTATTGTGGGGAAACTGGAAAACCTGATCCAAAGGGCAATTTCAGAAATCACAACCTTGCAGGTGTTATATTAGGGTTTCGACACTAGCAGTCTGTCCAAATTACAACATAACACTTCATTCACACCCTATCCACCCTCAATAATCGCAATTTCATTACCAAGTGGCCCAAAATCCACCCCCCCCCCGGAAATGCCACGAGAGTCTTCCCTTCCCAGCTGCCTGGACTCCCTATGTAGGGACGGCCTCACCCCTCATGCCCTCGCAAGCTTGGAGTCTTCTCTGAAGCAGTTGTCTCAGAACCCCAACAATGACCTGTCTCGTCTCCTCCTTCGTTCTATCCCCTCAATTAAGAGGAGTGACTTGCAAGGTCTGAACGACAAGTTCGAGAGCCTTGTTATGGATCATACGGCTAACATCGATATAGAACATATGCTCGTATTGACTCAATTGCTCAATGGCGTTTCTCCGAATTGGGATGCCCCACCCCAATCCCCTTCCGAACCCCGCAGCTGGGATGGTTTGATTTCCTCCATTATGATCAAGGCCACTTCTCTCGTAAATAGTTCCAACCCCCCCGAACACACCCCTTCCGGCCGGGAGCGCTGGTTTTCCCTTGGGGCCAACACCTCTTACACCATCACAGCCTGGGTGAAGTTCACTGACGAAATGAACACAGAGGTTCTGAGCGTTCGCGACGACGATGGAGTGAGGGTGAGGCTGACCCTCACGGACACAAGCTGGGTAGCTGAGAGCTACGGCGTACAGGGGCACAAGGTCGAGAAGATCGGAGAGGTAAGGAAGGGCTAGAGCTCTGGAAGCAGCTGCGACTCATCATATACAAAAACCTAACCCACTTGCTTTTCGTCCCCCCCGACCCCCCCCCCCTTTGCACTCCCCTAGGGCATCTACCCCACACCCAAAGACCTCATTAACAAAGACACCTTCCGCCTGGTCCAAATCAACCACAAGAGACACCTCCTTCGATCCGCTTCCATCAGAATTTCAATCGACAATGTCCTCCTCCCCTCCATTCCTTGCGATTACCCTCAGACTGCCACCCCCCTCATCCTGTCCGTCTTCCCCACCTTTCACTACTCCTCCGTCCTGATCTCTTCCAGTGGCCTCGACAGGCACGTGCTAAACACCCTATCCCCCCCGCACCTCATTTACAACGACGTCAACGCCTACAACCCCCTGAGCGCGGCGCAGTCGGAGGCCTATAATTCGGCTTACTACGCCCTGGATCAAGGGAAGCCGGAAAAGTACGAGGGAATAGGCACGATATTTGGAAAAATCGAGTACAACGAGAATGAGGGCGGGTGGGAAAAGGGCACCAATCTCGACCCTTTGGTGGACCTCTTCGACGGCATGGTCTGCTCTCTTCCCGGGTCCCCTTTTGCTGCTGAGACCATCGACTTTCTCGGATCCATGGTTGACAAGTCCATGAGGGCCAGGGAGTGGGCGATAAGAAACCAGCTGGGCATCCGGCTTGCGACTGCCGTGAGAATCGGTGCCATCTACAACGACGGATGGACGGTGCCGTCCAAGGACTCGGAGCACGGCTCCTCGGCAGCACAGAACGTCCCGGAGTCTACCCAGAATGCCATCATTAACTTCATGGCGAAGGTACGAAGGGACAAGAATTGTCGTCGAATTTCACATCATTAACGCTATTTTCCTGTCGTCGCTTCGCCTCTCTTTCTCTCTCCCCCCTCTTAGATATTTAAGTCCGACGATTTTACGTCGCCGCTCGCTACTCACAGAAGGCTCAGCGATCTCGCCCTGGTCCCCCTTCAGATTGCACTTTCCCCAGATCTCTACGCGGGGAGCGCCACATTCGGCAAGGACATTTTGGGGGCAATCTCCGACGCCTACTCTTGCAATGACGGTCGGTTATGGGTTGAGAGGGGAGACTTTCTCGAGAGAATCGTCGGTGTCAGGGGTATGTGCGACTTAATCAGGTGAGCAGAGCGTAACGAGCTGATCTCTTCAACAACTAAACTAAAACCCCTTCGGTCATCGCTTCGCTCCTCCCGCTCCTCCCAGGCTTCGATGCAACTGGAGAACGGACTTGACGAATATCCCCGAGTTCATTCACGTAGCCTCGACTTGCTTGACCTCGATGATGATTTCCACTCTCAAGCACCCCAAGATACGCAAGGGAGAGGACGCGTGCAAGGTGCTAGTCGATGTTTTGACGGAGTGCAACCTAGGAGGCGTCGCCGGCGGCGTAGTGGTCGCAGTGATGAAGAATCTGATTGAGTGGGAAGACGAGGAGGTCAATAGAAGATTTGGCCAGGGGCTGCTCCTCCACAACTTCCACTCCGTAACTGGGATCTGCACTCTCTCGCTCATCAACCCTCCGCCTCAAAACCAACCAGTGTGGGTGGACCAGTGGAAGACTCTTCTTTGCGTTTACACTTGGTTGAGCAGCGCGGCCGGAGTTCTCGGCAGCAGTTGCAGCAGGACGCTAGGGACTGCACTCATCGAGGTTGCTAGGGCTGGGAAGCTTGGAGACGTGGTGGATGACTTTCTCGTCAACTATTTGTTCCTCGGCGGGCCGAACAGCAACATCAATAGGTTGCTTAGCGTCTTGCCGATCATTCCGGCGCTTGTTGCGTCCCTTACCACGCCGGTGGTCAAGACTGACATGCTCACCAAGTTTTTGGCGGTTGCTGGAGTCAGGTGAGAATAGACAAAGGGCGAAGCTGCGAGCGACAGCAGCGTTGCAAATGTTGGGGAAGGCTCCCAGCCTGACCTCTGCTCCTAAACTTCCCATTACCACCAAAACGTATCAAGTTCCTAATGCACCTCCCTCTGCGACTCGCTTCGCTTGTCTCAGCTTGAAAAGTGACTTCATCGCCGTGGAGAAGGTCGTAGGTGAAGATGTCGGGTACCTCAAGTACCTGCTCATTTGCGTCAACGAGATCGAGGCGCTCATAAATCGTGAGGGGACCCCTAGCGACATTTGCGAGAGATTGCGGGCCTGCGAGGACCTCCTCCTTGACGCGACGGCTTCCCTCCTTGTCTGTTCGATGCGGAACGGAGGTGCCAGCAGCACGAGAAGTTGGCGCGAGGTCGTTAAAGGCCTCAAGTCGGGCGGGGGGACAAACAGTTTACTCGTCAAGCTCGTTGGCATGGCGCTCCAGCGGGCCGCACGAAGCGAAGAAACGCCGTGGAAGCTCGACCTCAAGGAGGGCATGAGCAGACTTTGCCTGTTGGTCGAGGAAAAGAGGCTCTTAAAACTCAACCAGGGAAGGCTCGTAAACGACGATGAGGTGAAGTTATGCCTTGCGATCGTAGAGGTCATGAGAGTTGGGAGAGAAGGTATGGGCTGGTGCCAGGTCGTCGTGGGGCAGGGCATCGGGACGGTAGTGGGGAACAACATGGAGAATGAGTCACTGCTGAAAATACTTCAGCCCTGCCTTCGCATAGCCCTGGGATACCTTCGCAACGTCAAGTCAGGAGAGAGCGTTGTGGACGAAGTCGTTACTGCAACACTGCAGGAGATAGAACTGAGCATGCATGCTGCACTGACGGGCCTTGCCTTCGCTGGTGCTAGGGATGTGGGCCTCCTTGTACTGGCAAACTTAAGAAAGGCCATTCTCTGCATGGAAGCTGCGAGCGACCCAAAGACCGCCCGTCTTTATGAAGATCTCGTTGACATAGTCGTGATTGACCTCGCTCAGAGACACGAAATTGAGAAGTTGACCGTCGACAACGAGAGGGAGAAGCAGGCTGTGGACGTTGTTGAAGATATCATGATGGGAGGGACCGGGTTGAGCGTCGATTCCGAGGAATCGGGAGGGGAGCTTAGTCCCAGGGACGCAATGAAGATTAGTGGAGGGATCGAGACTTCGACTTCGCTGGGTTGGGCGAACTACGCTGGGTTGGGCGAGGCACTGAGGGAGTGTGGGGAGGGTGCCAGTGAAGCGGACGGGAAAGGGAGCAGTAGCAATGGCAAGCTTTATAAGCTTCAGGCGTACCTAGACGCCTTTGATGAGGTCGAGTTGAGGGAGGTCGAGGGTGAATTGCTTGATCTCTTTGTTGATGAGGGCGGAGAGAGCTTCGGTGAGGGAGGAGGGAGGGGAGGAGAGGGGGGACAGCTAACCGAACCGCATATTGCCCCAGACGTGATTCAGAAATACGTTGAAAGGGCGGGTGCTGAGCGGGAGAGGGTAGCGGCGGTAAGGAACGAAACCATGGTTCAGAGAAGGAAGCAGAACGTTGCCATGTGCAGCGAGTGGTACAAGAGCGTCAGGGCTGAGATGCTCGGCGGTGGAGAGGACGCTGAATTATTCGAGCGAAGCGTTGGAGATGGAGGGAGGGATTTCTACTCGAGGCAGGTGCTCTTTCCTGTCGAGCAACAATTCGGAAGGGAACTTCCCGGCTACCTTGATTACGGAAATGGCGTGAGCGGGGGTGCGAACGAGATGGTCGAAGAGGGGAGGAAGGAAGGGGGGGCCTCAGAGAACAACAACGGGGAGATGCTCAACAGCGTGGAGGAGCTCGGGAGGGAGATTGCGAGGAAGACTAGTATTACCATTAAGAACATTGCCTCTGAGGAGGCCATCATTGAGGGGGAGGAGGAGGAGGAGGGCCACGAGGAGAGGCCTTCAGAGATTGTGGACGCGTATGCAAACACGGGGCAAAAGGATGGGGCCGGTGGGATTGATGTTCAAGAATACGACGGGGCCGGGGGTGGTGCCGCTCATGTGCTGAACGACGGAGGTTTGAGTTGCGGAGGCCTCGGTGTCGTTGACCATAAGTTTGCTGACTGCCTCCATGTGAGGGCCGCGGGTAGCAGGGTGGTTGCCGTGTTTCTGTCCCAGTCCCACTTGGTTTTGGAGTACCGTGAGAATCTTTTCGACGGAGAGGCTCTCGCGCTGGAGGAGGCGAGGGTGAGGAGACTGGAGAACTCCTTGACTCTGGGATTGGACGAGAAGGAGGTCGAGGAGGCCGAGGGTGACAAGTACCAGCCCCCTTACAGGACTAAAGCCCTAAGGTACAGCATATGCGACTTTTCTCAAGTGTACCTGAGGAGGTACAGGCTCAGGGATAGTGGGGTGGAGATCTTCATGGGGGGAGGAAGCGGGCAGGAATTGGGTTCGAGCTCAGTCTTCCTTGACTTTGGTGCGGGCAGAGAAGGACAGTCTAAGAGGGACCACTTTTGTCTGGTTTTGATGAAGAGGGTGAGGAAGGGATGCTACAAGCAGTGGCCAGGAATGACCCTTAGGCGGGTCCTGAACGACCACAACATTACGGCCATGTGGAAGGAGAAGAAAATCAGCAACTTTGACTACATCATGTACGTCAACATCCTTGCCGGTAGGAGTTTGAACGACATCACCCAGTATCCCGTGTTCCCTTGGGTGATTAGCAATTATGTTGGAGAGACGATTGACTTGGACGACGAGAGAAATTTTCGAGACCTGACCAAGCCCATGGGAGCACTCAACGAGGAGAGGTTGCGCGATTTTCGTGAGAGGTACAATAGGTGAGGAGGAACGGGAGTAGCGAAACGATGACCGAATAATTGTGTTTTTAGTGTGTCTTGCTAATTCCTTCCCTTCTACCATCACAGCTTCGTTGACAATACCATCCCGCCCTTTATGTACGGTAGCCACTACTCCACCGCCGCGGGCGTTGTTCTGCACTACAACGTTCGCCTTCACCCTTTCGCATCGCTGCACCGCCAGTTGCAAGGCGGCAACTTCGATGTTAGCGACCGCCTGTTCTCTTCAGTCGCGAGAACATTCGAAATGTGCACGTCTGCCTTGAGCGAAGTTAAGGAACTGACGCCTGAGTGGTTTTGCGGAAACGGCACTTTCCTACGGAACGAGAACAACTTTAACTTCGGCACGATGCAGGACGGGGTGAAGGTGGATGACGTCGTGTTGCCCCCATGGGCAGAGGGCTCCCCGGAGAGGTGAGTGGAGCGCGGCGAGGGAAGCGAGTAGCGGAAAGATTTGCGTTTCTCAATATATCTCACCCATCATCGCAGGTTCGTGGAGGTCAATCGTGCCGCCCTCGAGTCCGATATCGTCACGAAGATGCTGCCAGACTGGATCGATCTCATCTTCGGGTATAAGCAGCGTGGCCAGGCAGCTGTGGAGAACAATAACGTGTTCTTCTACCTCACCTATGCAGGAAGCGTCGATGTTGCTGCGATTGACGATCCTGCGCTGAGGTCGGCCACGGAGCTACAGATCGCCCATTTCGGGCAGTGTCCGATGCAAATCTTCTTCAAGCCCCACGAGAAACAGCGCGTCTTCCGGGGAGGACCCAAGTCGCTCAAAGATGCCATTGAACCCCACTCCTTGCCCATTGAAAGATCGCGAGGAATTCTATACAAACCCTTCTCGGGGGCACCTATGTCTCACTGGTTCCACCTCCCGGCCGAGCCCTTGGGACCCAAGGTGGGCTTCATCGCCATTCGAGTGGTCAACAACCAACGAATATTGGCCGTCGACTCCACAGGAACCTTTCATTTTTACGTCTTCGAGTGGAAGATGGACAACAAGAGCGTGTCAGAGCAGGAGGTGAGGGCAGCGAGCAAAGCGAGCCGCCGAAAGGTTTGGAGATATTCCCAACAGAATTGCAGGCCCCTTTGTTCCTTATCCTAACCACCACATTCTTCGCCCCTATTGTTTTAGGCTCGCTTGCGCGCTGACCTGATGAAGATCTCCGAGATTCAAAAGGGGGAGGCGGCAGCGTTGGCCGCCCACCGACAGCTGAGCACCGACAGCGCCGAATCCGACGGTAGCGCGAGGGCATCGCTGAGCTTCGATAGCAGCGTCCTTGACTCAATGTACGACGACATCATCCCCGTGAACTACGACGTCGGGAACTTTGTGCTGGAGAGAGAGAAGGGAGGTTTCAGGAACCTCCCACGCACACCCGAGATGACACCAAGGGCGGTTGGAGTATCTTACCGCATGGTCAACAAGGACCGCTGCGTCGTCGTCAGCGACGGGGGAGGGAAGGGCACAGTTTCCCTCCAGCTGGTCGACGTCAGGGGCGAGGTGAAGAGCACTGAGTTGATCAGGGACTGCCTTGGTGGGAAAGTCGTGGCCATTGCAAGCGACTTTGAGTCTTCGATAGGGGAGAGGGAAATATTCGGTGTGGGAGGGAAGGACGGGAGCATTTGTGTGTTTGTATTCACTGACGAGACGATGCCGAGGCGTCCCCTCCATCGTATTTCTCCCATGGCTCATGGGGGCAACGAGATTATTGGGATTGCCGTGTCGGTCTCGCTACGGGTGATGGTCTCAGTCAGCCGAAAGAAGTTCTGCGTGCATAGCCTGGTCAGCGGCAAGATGATTAGGAGCTGGGCGTGCGAAGAAGGGGAAGGAAATGCTTTCGGGAAAGGAGGGTTGGCAATTAGCAAGCTTGGCTTCGTCGCATACCACGTCGAGAAGGGGTTGGTTGTACTGAAAAGTATCGAGGGGAGGAGGATTGGGGAGGTGGCGATCGAGGGTGTAGGAAGCTTGAGGGTCGTGTGCGGCGGGGCTGCGCTGGCGGTTGCGAGGGGGGGAGGAAAGGTTGCACTGTTGAGGATTGGGGTGGTGAGGTGCCTGGAGACTTTGGATGTCTGGGAGATTGAGGAGGTCGAGGACGATGCGGTCGAGGATTTGTTGGGCGTCGGGAGCAGCGTTATTGACCAAGATGTGGATTTTGGACCCAACAGGAGGACCTCAGGATACCCCGCAGTCATGGTGGCAGCAATGTCAGACGGCTCGATAAGGATCCACGCGCTCAGAGGGATCGGAAAGTGGTCCCAGAGCGTGTCGGCTTCGTTCGGGTCTCAAGTTAAAGGCCTCTTGGAGAAGCCAGTCGGCGCGATTGGTGTCGTCGGGAAGACCGTGATTGGGGGGATCGGCAGCCTGGGAGCGGGATTGTTTGGGTTGGGGAAGGAGGTGGTTAGTGATGTAGGGGCAGGAGTGGAGGAGGTCAAGAAGAAGGGGGGGTTGAGGGGATTGTTCGGTGGCGGAGGGAAGTAGGTGTGCGGGGAGGTAAGGGGAATTGTAGGGAGTGGGTAGATAAGATAGCCCGCAGTCAAAATAAGATGTTTGTAATGTGAAGAGATACCAAAACGATATTTCTGGAGAACTAAAGTCACAAATTTAAGCGAGCCTGCGCAAACTCCTACTCCCCTCCCTTGCCCACCCTATCTTTCATTCTTCCCTCTTCAATACCTTCCGCGTCCTCCCCCTCCACCTCCTCCGAAGTGTCCCCCCCCTCCCCTTCCCCCACCTCCATACCCTCCCCTTCTCGGAGGAGGCCCGGTATCAATACGCCAAACGACCCTCTTGTCGTCAACGTAGACATTGAAATCTTTCTTCAGCTCGTCCCTCAAGTCGTCCGCCGTGTCCCAGTCGCGCTTGGCCTTGGCGGCCGCCCTCTCCTCAACGATTGCCTGCACCGTGCTCTCAAAGTCCTCGTCCTCGTCCTCCCCGGGGACGCAGTTCTCGTCGCGCTTGTAGGGGACCACGTAGGAGCCGACGGCCCAGATGCGGTCGCGGTTTGATAGGCTCACGCCGAATTCGCTGTTGAGCCTGTCGAGGATGGCGTCGCCGGAGTCGTAGTCGCGGACCATCCTGAAAGCCTCACGCTCCTCGACGAGAGCCTGGACCTGGGACTCGAAGTCGGCAGCCTCGTCGGGACCGGGCGTATCCCCCCTGGTCCAGGCTTTCTGTTCCCGAGGGGTTTGCTCCCCCCTGATCTCCCAGGTCCTCCTACCATCGTTGACGACGACGTTGAAGTTGCTTAGGAGCTCCCCTTTGAGGCTGTCGGCTTCGTCGTAATTCCGGGCCTTACGAGCAACCGCGCGCTTGCGGATGAGTTCCTGGACGGCATCCTCGTCGATGGGGGACATGTCTCTGCCAGCCCTCTCGTAGGCTGTTTTGTAGGCAAAGTCGCTGCCGTCGCCGCGCCACTCCTTGTAACCGTCGTGGACGACAACGTCGAACTCCTCTTCGAGCCTGATCTGGATGCCGTCGGCAATGTCGAATTTGCGGGTGAGCTTGGCCTGCAAGCGCTCAGCCAGGAGGGCATCGATCTCTTCAATCTTCTCATCGCTAAGCACGCTCTCATCTTTCTCATTCCTCACGTAGTCGTGGCCGGTGGGGCCAAAGTCGAACTGCCTCTGGGGCCTGTCGTACTGGTTGCGGCCCCTCCCCCCCCCCCTTTGACCTCTCTCGACAATCTCCCAAGCGTTGTCCTTATCGTAGACAGCTACATTGTAATTGAACTTGAGCTGATCGCGGATCTCGTCAGCGCGATCGTAGTCACGGGCGTAGCGCGCGTCTGAGCGCTCGATCAAGAGACCCTCGATCGCTTCAAACGTCTCTTGTTCAGGCATCGGGGAGAGGCAGTCATAACCGGAGGATTCCTGCAGTTGTGAAGAGGAAAAGTTAGTAAGCGACAGTAGGATAGATAGTTATTATCGAATGGTACAAATTGGCGACGAAAGAGTTGAGAAACAGAGAGGTTGGACATGATGGGAGGACATGTGTCGGTGAAAGTGAAGTGAATAAAAATACTAATAGCAACACTTACATGAAGAAAACTGTTTGGGCGGAACGCGACTGAAGACAGAAAAAAGGCATTGGCAGAATTAGCCGCCAGTGAAAGGCAAAGAGTGCCAAGAAGAAACTTCATCTTAGAATTGAGGATTCCGGAGGATTGATGGCAGATTCCCAAAGATGGTGAAGGTAAATGCCTTTGAAGTCATTAAGACATTATCTGATTCGAAATCGGAAAGCAGCGTGACCGAAATTCAACAAATCTCACCTCAAACAATGAATAGTTTAAAAGATGGCCAAATAGATGAAATCACTGAGGGTGGGCACGAGGCTGCGGCCCGATTGCCAACTTCACAGGGGTCAACTTCACAGGTGTCAACTTCACAGCTCTCCAAGACACTAGATATCTACTTTAATTCTCTTTCTTATCTACATCCGCACTCTGACAATATTTATACCCACCTTGCGCCTCTATTACCCGACTTCATTGGGAAGGATGGTGGGATGGAGAACAGCGGGGTCTGCTGTGGTAAGGGGGAGTACGTGCATGTGGAGTACGAGAATCAGTCCGTCGCCCCTCAGTGGGACGACGACGCCCGGCTTCGCGGTAGGTTGATGGGGTGGCTTAAGCTGGTATCCCTCTCAGTACCAGTCCTGCCTCTTCCTACACCTCAGCCTCTCATGACGACCATGGATATACTTAAGGGGGCGCTTAATGCTAGGAATCCAATTAAGGAGATAGTCAAGGACGGGGAGAGGGGGGAGAGGTGGATGCAGATTGATAGGGATCAGCTTGAGGGTTGGCTGGGGATTCTCAAGAAGAAAAGGAGGAAGCAGGTGAGAGTGAGGGGTGGAGATAGTCACGAATGCAGGCGTAGATAAATCCTGATAATGTTTATGGTATATTGTCGTCCGTCTAAGCCCCCCTCCCCCCCTCCCCTCCCGCACCCCCAGATCATGAAGTGTTGTCTCTCCATCCTCTCCACCCTCCTCCCTCACGATTCTCCTCCCGCCCTCATGACCTCAATCCTTCTCGCCCTAATGCACTACCACCTCTCCGTCCCCACCATCTCCCCCTCCGTCCAATCCCTCGTCCACGAGACCGTGTCCAGGATCCTCGCCCAGCTCTCGGACGACATGAAGGAGAAAGGCAACGTAGACCAGGGCTTCTTCTCCCCCGGCTCGCCCTTCACGAGCATGTACGACGAGGGGAAGAGGGTGAACGAGGTGTTCGAGGTCCACGCGAGGAACCTCTTCGAGTACGCGACGGAGAATGAGGTTGCTTTGCTTTGGGAGTGCAGGATTGAGAGGATGGTTGGAAGGGGGATTGACGGAGGGGTTAGGTGAGAGGGCGGGCAAGAGCGAACGGCCGGAAAGCGAGAGAGAGAGAGAGAGAGAGAGCCGGGAGATGGGAGAGCGTAACGACACGTATATCAATACACTAACCACCTCCTCAACGCTCTTCTCTGTAGGAGGTACCTAAAGGAGCTGGAGCCCAGCAGCGCGCTTGAGTTGCAAGAGTGCATAGACGGCTGCAAGGACAAGTTGGGTTCCATCCTGCTCCCCCCTACGGCCCCGTCCGACACGCTAGGGAGCAAGAGCGGGGAAGGCGTCAGGCAGGCCATGAAGGACTTGAAGAGGGAGAGGGTGTTTGTGAACGGGATAGAGGTCGTGGGGAGGGTGCTGGGGAACAAGAGGGAGCTCGTGGACGTCATCAAGAGCGCGCTCAAGAATGGTTTCGTGGAGGAGAAGAGGAGAAGGAGGAGGGGCGGAGGGGGGGAGGGATCCGCTTCAGACATCTCCTCAGACCTCTCCTCGGCCTCTGACATTTCCGACCGTGAAGATACCCCCTACCCATCCTCAGACACGTCCAACGGAGCCATTTCAACCGACGACAGCGAGTCAGGCAACCACACCCGCAGGCGCAAACCCCCCCCACGTCCCATGTGCAGACCCAGGAAATTCGACACCAGCAAGGTGAGAGTCCCAAGGGGTTTGAGCAACAAACACGGTGCATTTGCTAACCCCCCCCACCGCAGCTCGAAGAGATAGTCACGAGAATCCTCCTGGCCGCGAGCAGGACGGGAAGCGGGGGCGACATGCTTGCGGTAATGGAGGACCTGTTCGGGTGCGAGGGGGTGGTCATCAAGCCGTCCCTCATCCAGCAGGGCACGATCGACGTCAACGTTTCGGTCTCCGCCGTGTCCGTTTGCTGCAAGCAGTACGCCGAAGTTGTGGACTTGAGGGCGTTGGAGGAGGAGGGGGGAGACGGCGTCGTTATGTACCTGTATGGGAGGACGGAAGAAAGGATTGAGCTGAGAATTGTGAGGAAGGAAGGCGGGGGGGAAGGGGAAGTCTCCCTGATCGAGAGGGAGAAAACGGCGGAGGAGAGGAGCGAGTTTGGGAGAAAGATGAAGGTTAGGGTTGCGGTGAAGCAGGACGATGACTAATAAAACTGAGATTTGTATGTACCACATTTGTGCATGAATTTGACTTGCTGATGCCTTAGGAATCATTTATACCTCCTGGACGCCTGGTAATAATCAAACAATGTTTATATCATGCAACGATCCCAAAATTTCTACTAGTGTCAATGATAACCCAACCATTTTGGCCTTCACTCCGTAGTACCAGATTTACCTGGGGTTGGTGATCTGGCGCGAAATAAGCTCCTTCATGATCTCGTTGGCTCCTCCGTAGATAGACTGGACGCGGGCGTCGACGTAGTGCTTGCAGACATCGTACTCCCACATGTACCCCCAGCCTCCGTGGAGCTGGACTCCGTGGTCGGCAATCTTGTTCTGGAGGTCGGTGCACCAGTACTTGGCCATGGAGGCCTGGTCGGATTTAAGCTTGTGCTCAGCGTGGAGGGAGATGCACTGGTCGACGAAGGCACGTCCGACGCAGACGTCGGTCTTCATCTCAGCGAGCTTGTGGGCGACGGTCTGGAGGTCGGAGAGGTGTCCCTTGAAGGCCTTCCTCTCGTTGGTGTAAGTCCTGGGCGTGAGTTTAGCGAACGTTCGAAAAATTGTTAGGGCGAGGGGTGAAATGACGAGCTAAAGGTTATTCTTGTCCAGCAACTCTTACCTGGACATCTCGAACACAGCCTCGGCACTGGCGACTCCCATGTCGGCAATGAGGAGACGCTCCTGGGGAAGCTCCTGCATGACGCAGTAGAATCCCTTGTCAACAGGGCCAAGCATGGCGGAAGCGGGGACGCGGAGGTCCTCGAAGAAGAGCTCGCAGGTGTCCTGTGCCTTCATTCCCATCTTCTTGAGCTTGTTGCCCTTGACGAATCCCTTCATGCCATCCTCGATGAGGAAGAGGGAAACTCCGTGGGCGCCCTTACTGGGGTCGGTCTTGGCGCAGACGATGGTCACGTCGGCCAGCCATCCGTTGGTGATGAAAGTCTTGGAGCCGTTGAGGATGTAGTCATCCCCGTCCTTGACGGCAGTGGTCTTGATGTTGGCAAAGTCAGAGCCAGCGGAGGGCTCAGTCATGCCGAGGGCACCGATCCACTCGCCGGAAACGAGCTTGGGGAGAATACGAGACTGTGGGGGGAGGCGGGGGTTAGGTTGTGGGGTTGTGGTGTTGGTGGCCAGAGGATTGGTTAGGGTTGCATAATTGTGCTCTCCGCACCCTGAGCCACACGCTCACCTTCTGCTCCTCAGTTCCGTAGTTGGTAATGTAAGGAGCGACAATGTCAGAGTGCATGGCAAATCCTGGGCCAGTGCAGCCAGAGTAGGACTGCTCCTCCCAGACGATCGCAGGGTACTTGCAGTCCAAGCCAAGACCGCCATACTCCTCGGGGACCATGTTGGATAGGAGTCCGAGGTCTCCGGCGTGCTTCCAAAGCTCACGAGGGACCTCTCCCTTCTCCTCCCACTCTCCATGGAAGGGCTTGCAGTCATTCTCGAAGAATGCACGCGCACTCTCACGGAACATGTCATGATCAGAGTCAAAGATGTCGCGGATGCCAATGTCGAGCAGGGTTCCGGCCTGGGCAGGGGAGAGCCTGTCACCATATCCGGAGGAGGATTCCTCCATGGCAGTAGACATCCTCCTGGAGACGGCACGGGCGTTGCGAGAGAGAGTACGAAGGCCAATCATAACTGAGACGAGGAGGGATGGGGAGAGAGGGGCGAATAGGGAGGAGGAGGTCAGAAAATTGTGGAGAAAATGAACCCAACTTTCGTGACGGCCCCTGAAGTTCTGGTGAATACAAACAGAGGTCAGGTGGGCGACAGTCGCTCACTGCCACGGCCGCAAAAAAGTGCAAAAACAAGGGAGTCTGCACAGCATTGCGTGACACCAACAACCTACTTTGTAATTTCAAGATTGGAAGATTGAAGCGTCTCCCTTCTGATGTCTTGACTGAACTGCAACAAAAACTCGAGGCAGTGGGAAAAATGAAGGGATTCCTCCTTTTAGCGATGCTGTTCACCTTTGGACAGGGCTACGCACCAAATATGATAGCTTCTAGACGTGCCTTTACGAAAGCCAGTATAGCGTCTGTAGTAGCTCTTTCACCAAAAATTGCTCAGGCTGCCGACTCGCAAAAGGAGCAGGTGAGTATTTTGAACTCATTCGCGCAATTTGCGCAATAATTACCAAAGATCACCCTTTCTCACTACTTAATAACTCTAAACACAGAAGTATGTTCGTCCTGCTGGCTCAGAGAATGCGATAACTTCGGCTGCCTTTCAGGCACAAGCAGACTTGACGAACGAACGACTTCGAAAGTCCGGTTTCAAGCTCGACACCGAGGCCGAGTCGTCTGCAAGGCTTTCATCCGCGCTTTCCTCCTTCTCTTACGAATCTGCCACAACGGGGGGTGGTTCTAAGAAGGGCGCTGGAGGTGCTGCTGCATCGAGGAAGAGATAGATGATGGACGAAACAGTCAAAATTATCGCGTTGTTGTAATAAACCCAGTAGCCTATTAGCGCATATTGTTGGTATATACTACTTTAGCAGCAACCAAGCATCACCCCCTGTGTCGTTGGGCAGCACATTCCCACCAAACTCTTGCAGCCTTCATGCATTTCGCACTCCGCCGCCCCCCCCTCTCCCCCCTCCCCCTTTTCCCCCTCCCCCTTCTCCCCCCCGCCCTCCTTCGCCCCCTCCCCCCCGTTCCTCTCCCACCACCAGTACAGCAGTCCCTTGCTGGTACCCTGGTCAACCTCCTCATTCTTGAGTCCCTCGATCATTTCCCCCACCCCTTTCGCCCCCGCCTTGATGGCGATCCCTAGTGTGACGCTCTTCCACCCCCCGTCCATCTCCCCCCATACCCCCCTCAGCCTCCCCCACTCCTCCTTTGCGTAGCCTCCCCCCCCCCCCACCATGAAGTCAGAGTCCGGCCCGAGAGGCATCCACTGGATCCCGTGCCTGTACCACTCCTCCTTCCCGAACCAGGTGTCCCAGCTTACCTTGAGATCGCCAACGACGGCCTTCATGTCGCCCTTTGAATCCCACCAGAACGCCTGCCCGGCAGACCTGCGAGTAGTGGGTTTTAGGGTTTTAGCTTTAGGTGTAAATAAAAGGTGAAAGCGTCGCGCCCCAAACAAGCCCTTTCCTCACCTCTCCATTCCCATCATGATCCTGCTCCACTCCTCCCCCCTCCCGTCCCCCCTGCTCTCCGCCCACCTCCTGCAACCGCTGTAGCAGTTGAACGCCTCGCTCCAGCTCTCCTGGCTTTTCCCGTCTCCCTGTACGAACATGCCGCTCGCGAAGCTGTGGCCGTGGTAGACGTTGAAGTGCCTGCTGACCGGGAAGTCGGAGGTGCCCGGGACGTTGGAGCAGACGTCGTACCACAAAGAGTCAATGAGAGGACCGAGGGAGGCCGTGAGCTCGTCACCACCCTCGATTATGCTGACGATCGCGGCGGCCTGGATTATGTAACCGTAATGGTAATGATGGTCGTTATACCACCCGTTCCCAAAATCCTGCGCGCGAGGAGCAAAGTGACAACCGGAGGATGTTATGATGAGTTGTGAGAGAAGGTGTAGGATATTTCATTGTCGTCGTTCCGCTCTTCCTTAAAGTCTCACCTTTCCATCGTCCAGAACTCCGTCTTTTGTGATGACGCCCCCTAGTACTTTATCGTAGATGAACTTTCCGTCCTCAAACAGGTCCCTCATCGCTCCCTTGACTTCTCCCATGCCTGTTTTCCACCCCAGCCCCCCGTTTCTCCAGCTAATGGCCGTGAGCATTGCGACCTTGAGGACCTCCTTACCGTAACCGTAGACGCCCTGGTTCCTGTCGACGTATACTCCCCCCTCCTTATGCCTCTGTGTTATGGCCTGAAGCTCCGTCTCCACCACTTCCAGTGTCCCCCTCGTAACAAGGTACTCGTCCCCCCCATCGCTCAGACCCTTCGGGAGCTCAACTCTCACCCTCTCGCTCTTTCCGGTACGTCCCTCCATCTTGAACGCGAGCTTCGCAACCCCTGCGATTCCCAAATCTCTCTCCCCCGTACCTCGACCGCCAACCTGTTTTACGTTACTCCAACCCTCAACCTGGGAATGCGCTGCACTGTCGTAAACATCGAAGTCGTACTGCGTGTGCGTGTGGGGGGGGAGGATTAGATACGCCTTTGTTAGAGTAAGTAGTCGCCCTTGAATTTCTCACCTCAAAGTGAACGTATCCTTCCCCTCCCTCGACTCCCGCGTACGCTCTTCCAGCCTTCGGGTACGAGCTCATGAAACCCTCCTTCCTGAGTTTCTCTTCGTATTCATCATCCTCTCTTCCATCCTCGTCTATTAGTACCTGCGTGTGCATCCTAACCACGCATGTATCTCCCCCCCCCCCCGAAGAAGCGCCGTTCCAATTTATACCCCTCACCGAACCATCCGAGGAATCTAATGTGCACGCGGAGGTGTCTGTACTTAGCCACCAGACTTTCGAACCGCTTTCGAACCTGACGATACCGGAGGAGAAGGTTTTGACGTCATTGACACCACCGCCTAGCCAACTAATTTTAACGTCACCAGATAAGCGGAGGTTGTAGAACGGGTAACCAAGCATAACTCTGTACCAAAAGAGATGAGGAGCGAGAGAGAGCGAGAGCGTAGTGCTGCGTTAGTATTTCCATCTTCCTTCCCTTCCTGTTCTTCCATGTCTCCCCCCCCCCTTTTCTTCCTCACCTGCTCTCCACCTTGCATCCTTTCCCTCCAATTTCGAATCCCACCCCCGTCGCATCATAATCCCTGATCTCCGTCCTCCCCCCCTCGCACTGGAGCATCCAATCGTACGATACGTCCACGACGTCGCTCCCTCCCGACCCGTGCGCGTGGTTTGACGTTAAATCCATGTTGACGGTGGAACCTACCTTCAAGGTACCGGTGGACCTGTCGGTTAGGAGGACGTAAGGGAGGGTGTAGATCGGGTACGGCTCCAGCATTGCTAGGTTACTCCAGAACGCTCCTGTCGGTAGTGGTTTCTCGGATGTTATCGACGTGATGGAGCTGAAGTCAATGGTTTTTGATAAGGCCTTTACTCGCGAGGCGTAGAGGGTGGGGTGGGAGGAAGGGTCGAGGGGGAGGATGTGGTTGAGACCCCGGCCGGAGAGGTTGTTGACTGAACCAGGGTATGTTAGGATTGAGATTGGCATTATTATTAAAAGGAAGGTTATGGAGGCTGAGACATGGGGTGAGGGGTCAGTTTGGGGGGGAAGAACTCAGGCGGTAGCGTTTCTTCCTCAGTGCGGAGCATCCTCTACTCACCTAGCACTAAGCCTAGCAATCCGCATTTATGCATGAGGCTGGTCGGGGTGTCAAGAGGGCTAGTGGGAAGGAGGACGGAGTGGGGGTGGGGACGGGGAGAGGGCATGGTATCAGGCTTGGCCCGACGGAACGGGGAGGAAGGGGGACGGTGGTGAGTTGGGAGAAGGTAGGCCTGGGGAAGAGAAGGTGGGGCGGGTGTGGGTGGAGTAAGTTTGTTGCTCCGTTTCAGATTGCTCATTTATTGCTCATTTTGATCCTCACTTACACTCTCCTCCTCGTCTTGGCTCTCCCCTCCTTCATAACTTCCCTTTCGCTTCCTGTCACTTCCACTTCTCCCTTCCTCTCGACTAGTTCCTGTGGAGAGTGAGTGTATCCGCGTAGGCGTTGAGGGTTGCGATTTAGGCGTGCCCATCGACCCATATGATTTCGGCGAAGACATTTGAGAGTGTGATTGTAGATTGTTGAGCGCGTTAAGGGTTTGTAAGCAGCAGTTTTTGTTGTGGCGTTTCGACTGCCCCGCCTAGATGTGATTATTTATTTCTATGGCGATGAAGAGGAGAGCTGATGTATTTAGCTTGTCAAATGGATGATATTTACGAAGTTATATGAGAACGTAAATGATGTACAACGGGTAAGGGTTAAATGATGAAGGGTTATAAAATGGTGTCTGATCTCTGGGGGGCTGGGGGGAGACGTGAGTGCTGGCGCTTTTCAACATCATTTCAACATCAAAGAATGAAGTTGCGAGGGTTTTCATTTTTTGTAGGAATCTCATACACACCGGAAAAGACTAGCTGTGGAATCGTTAGCGTTGAATGCCACGTCTTGCTGTCTTTTCACTCAATTATAAACGTATTTAAAACTCTTTGTGGGGCTAAAGGCGAAATCATTCGCGCAAAAGTTGGAGCGAGGAGTCGCCAAGGCGGCGTTATAGCACACAGCAATTTTTGTGTTAGTATTTCCGCTTAATTCCTTCAACAAAGGACAAACCATCACATTGTTTCCCAACTTCACCTCCTTCCCCACTCATTTTCCAACAGGCAAATTCCTTTCCACACGCTCGTTATGAAACTGTTGATTACAATGTACCTCACAATCTCCCATTTCACGTCAGTTTCTTCCTTCCTAGCTCCCCATCTTAGTTCCTCCTTAAAGAAACTCCCAGCTCGTGCAATCATCGGTTCTTTCTCCACCCTTCAGTCTACCCCAAATGACCCAAACGAGACGCCTCTTGACTCTGACTGGTCAATCACTCCCTCTTCATCTTCAAAATCTCCCTCCTCCTCCCGTTCGCGTCCTTCAAATCCCCCCGGTCGTTCCTCATCCTTCCCCCAAAGCCCAGGCAACGGCGGCGGGGGCGGGGGACGCAAGAAGCAGGCGGGTTCGCAGACTCGTGTGTTCGTGCAGAACATCCCCGAGGGATTCACTTGGACCGACCTCAAGGACATGTTCAGGGAGTCTCTCCCGTCCCCCTGCGGGACCTCCGTGGCCTTTGCCTCTGTGAGCACGGGTAAAAACTGCGGCATTGTACAGTTCGACGAGGCCTCATGCGTACCCGCAGCAATTGACCTCGGGAAGTCCGGAGGTTACACTTACAATGGTAGCCCCGTTGCTGTATACGTCCGTGAGGACGTTCAGGATCGCTCTAGGAGGAGGGGGGGTGAGGGGGATGATAAGAATAGGGTTTACGGAAGGGAGAGGAACTCGGGGGGGGTCAGGGATAGGGCTGCTGGGGTTAGGTACGAGTGCGCGACGGAGGGGGTGGAGGATATTCTTAAGGAGGAGGAAATTGATATCGTTGAAGAGATGGTTAGAGCAAGGATACAAGCAAGGGGGAGGAGGAACTTTGAAGCTGGGGATGAGATTAGGGAGGAATTGAAGAGGAAGGTGAGGCGAAATAGGGGAGGGGGGGGGGGAGGGGGATTTTTAGAAGAGTTGTGTAGGGTGGAAAAGTGCGAGGCTGACAATATAATCGTTATCAACCTTTTTTTGTTCTCCCCTTGCAGTATGGGGTTAGGATCAATGATAGGGAGGGTATTTGGTGGGTCGACACTGACATTGAGTCTGGCGGCGTTGGCGGTGCTTCCGATTCGGGGGCCGTCAAGAGCTGGAGGGTAAGCAACGACCACGAGTCCGATAGTTTCGAAGGCGTGCTTGACGTAGGAGAGGTTAACAGCCTCCTCGAAGAGAGGGAGGGGATGAGGAGGAAGAGAGCGTACAGGGAGGCAGACGAGATACTTAGGAGAGTCTACAACCTGCCAAAGGATGGGAGGAGGATCGCAGTGGATGATAAGGAGAAGAGGTGGTCGGTTTATGTGGTCTATGAAGAGGGCAAGGAGGATGAGGAGGCGAGCATCCGGGATCAGTGCATAGAAGTACTCAAGATACACGACCCGACAAAGGTGGGGGAGGTGGAGAGTTTGCTGGACAAGTTCAAGGGGAAGGAGAAGCAGATATTGAAGAAGTTGAGGGAAAGATACGGTGGGGGGGGTGGTTTAGATGTTTGAAAAATGCCTCCAAAAGAGAAATCGTTTGTCGTAAATGGAAAAAGACAAAACGTTTATTTGTACATATTTCGTAACCCTCTGCAGTGACTTTAGGGTTAAACCCTTCCCCCCCCTCACCTATACTGAGGCTTCTGGAAAAGCGCCCACTCGAGCGCCTGCGCCCTCGTCAGGCTCTTGGAGTACATCATGCCGCCGAACCTGGTCCCAAACTCCACCCCCGTCTTCAGAACCGGCGAGGAGACTTCGACGAACTGGCCACAGTCGCTGACCAATGCCTCAACCTTGGCGTAGATGAACTCGGGGCCGCCCCCCATCTGTTCGTCCGCTGTCGCGCGGAGACGCTTTCCCCCGGCGGCTCCCGTGGATCCATGCTCTGTCGCCCACTGCACTGCTGCGTCGGTGAGCTCGCTCGCCATCTTGCCCTTCCCCTGCTTCACGCCCATTGCCTCTGGAGATTTTGCCTTGACAATGATCCCAGGAGCGACCGCGTTTCCGCCCCCTCCCTTCATCCAGTTCGCCGTGCCCGGCGCCTCAACGAAAGCAGTCACGAAGAGGACGCCGTCTTCAATGTACGGTTTGCTGTAGATGAAGTTCTTAAGAACGTCGCAAACGCCGCCTTCCTTGTAGAGAGTCACCACCACGTCCTCCTCCGACACGGCGCCGCCCGCTATAGCGGCAGCCACGCGCTGAGCGTGCCTCACATGCGCGGCGTCGGTGAGCTCGGAGGCAAACACCTCGAGCAGTTCTTCTGTTGCAGCTGCGAAGCGCTGCAGGGTGCCCCTTGCACGATCGCGGCTGGCGCCAGGGGGGAGGACGTTAGCTCCGATGAAAGCAGCAGTCACCTCGGCGATTAGCCCGTGCGCCGCGTCGAGCTGTAGGGGCGAGGTGTAGTCCATGCGTCCCGTTTTCTGCGCAATCCAAGCTCGATCGCCGCTTCCCATTTGCTCGTGAGACACGCCTGGGAGCAGAACAACCGCAGAGCGATGTGCGGGCTGGTTGCGCGACGCAGCCAGCTCGGGAGCCGCGTACGACGCGCGTAGATAACCGTCGTGGTCTCCGAACACTTGCAGAAGCGGCTTTGGGTAGGTCGAAGCTGAGTGGGGTGAGGTGGGGGCGTGGCCCTCACTGTTCATAGCGCACCCGAGCCCGATGTGCCCCGTGGCGTGAGTGAGGCTGGAAGGAACCGCCACCAGGCCCCCCAGCGAGTGCCCGAGCGTGAACAGAGGCGCAGTCGGCGAGGCAGAGATGGAGGTGCGGAAGTTGGCGATAGCCTTGCGGCCGTGCCTAGGGACGAGGCGGTCGAAGAGAAACACCTTCCACAGCGGCAGAGGAGCGGCCTGCGCGACGGTCACGTTGAGGCCGTAGTCGGCGCCTGCAGAGCGCAGAGCAGCTGCGATCGCAGTGTAGTTGGAGCAACCGGCGCCAGGGAAGAGCAGCACGCCGACCTCGACAAGATCGTCTGCGGAGGCGGCGATGAGCCACATGAGCAGCAGGAGCAAGGGGGCGAGCAGGACGGTCATAGCAAGTTGCAGTCGAGCAGGGAGAGCGGGGAGCCGAGGGGCGAGGTGCTCGGGACCAAATTTGAGCTAAAACTACAATGTGTTTTTGGATGATGTAGGTAGTAGTATTGTTGTTGGTATTGAAGATTGAAGAGCTTGGTCGGTTGTAAAGAGTGTCTAAAACCTATAAACCAGCCTAATACAGCTTTCTTGCTAATAGCCAAAATCTTTCCCAACCCCAAAATAAATGTGTTTGAGGGTTTTTGGGGCTATCAAAAAAGAAAACGTTTTGTTCGTAAATGGAAAAAGAAAACGTTTGATTTCGGGACCCTTCGGCATGCCGTTAAACAGTGACTTTAGAGTTACAGAAATTCCAGAATAACTCTCCACATAACCTTCGGGAGCCTCTTGCGTACCGCAGTTACCCCAAGTGTTTGCGCTTCACCTCCGTTAGGGTTAGGGTTATTTTGGTCCTCCAAGAGTGTCTTGAGGCAGGATAGAACGGTGACGCGTTCAACTATGCCGTGCCACCTAGAATGGAGGAGGTCCTCGACAGTCAACACATTTTGATCGGCAGCGGCAGAGATTAGGACAGTGCAGTTTGAGAAGCAATTTTCACCGATGGAGACGGCAGGAGATAAACTGAATCTCGTCAGGGCAGAGCATCCGTAGAAGGCCCTTTTGCCAATCGTAGTCACTCCGTCCGGGATTGTGATGGCTGCTAGGGCGGAGCACTCGTAGAAGGCAGTTTCGCCAATCGTAGTCACAGAGTCCGGGATTGTGATGGATGTGAGAGAAGAGCATCTGATGAAGGCTTGATAGCCAATCACGATCACTGTGTCTGGGATTGTGATGGCTGCGAGGGAGGAGCATCCCCAGAAGACGCTACTGCCAATCAATGTCATTCCGTCCGGCATTGTGATGGCCGTGAGGGAGGAGCATTCCTTGAAGGCCCACATGCCAATCGACGTCACAGAGTCCGGGATGCTGATGGCCGTGAGGGAGGAGCATCCGAAGA
This sequence comes from Triparma columacea, assembly GCA_030267965.1. Lineage (NCBI taxonomy): Eukaryota > Bolidophyceae > Parmales > Triparmaceae > Triparma > Triparma columacea. Next base: position 14,170 of record BRYA01000040.1, on the reverse strand, counting down.
AGGCGCAATTGCCAATACTCGTCACTCCGTCTGGGATTGTGATGGCTGCGAGGGAGGAGCATCCCATGAAGGCTTGATTGCCAATCGACGTCACTCCCTTTGCAAAAATCACCTCTGTCAGTTCAAAATCTTCAGAGAAGCTCTCTACGCCAGAGTATACTGCTGATTTGGGCATTTTGGGAAGGATTTGGGAAGGATTTAGGAAGGATGAAAGAAAGAGTCCTGACAGCGCTTGAGTTAGTGTATGGCGTGAATGTTTAGATGGAGAGGAGGAGGTTGAAAGTTAGGGATTTGGGCGATGTAGTTTTTTTGGGGAACCAAATTCGAGCTCAAACTACAATGTTTTTGGATATGGTGTAGGTAGTAGTATTGCTGTTGGTATTGTGAAGCGTTTCAAAGTTGTAAAAAGTATTATTATAGGCTTAATACAGTTTTCTTGGCAAATAATGCCCAAAACATCACAAAGTTCTCATTTTCCTTCATTTTCCTCATTTTCCTCATTTCCCTCTCTTGTAAGAGCTTACGTAGAATAACTCTAAAATAGCTCAGGGATCAGCATGAGCATGTCGCTTCTGAAAAGAGCTAAAGACTATGGCAATTTTCTTGCCAACATGATTTTAGAGTTACAGAAATTCCAGAATAACTCTCCACATAACCTTGGGGAGCATCTTGCGTGCAACAATCCCCTGAAGCGCAACCACTTCCTCTCCGTCAAGGTGCTTCCGCTTCAGTTTATTCGATCCGTGCTGACTCTCCAAGTCGTCATTCCAGGGTGTCTTGAGGCACGACAGAACGGCGGCGCGTTCAAGTATGCGGTGCCACCTAGAATTGAGGAGGTCCTCAACAGTCGGCATGTTTTGTGAGGCAGCGGCAGAGATTAGGGCAGTGCAGTTTGAGAAACTTTCGATATGAACTGAGACGGCAGGAGATAAACTGAGTCTCGTCAGGGCGGTGCAACTGTCGAAGGCGTACATGCCAATCGTAGTCACCGAGTCCGGGATTGTGATGGCTGCGAGGGAGGAGCATCCATAGAAGGCGAATTCGGCAATCCTCGTCACTCCCTTTGCAAAAATCACCTCTGTTAGTTCATGATCGTCAAAGAATCTCTCTCTGCCAGAGTATACTGCTGATTTGGGCATTTTGGGAAGGATTTGGGAAGGATTTAGGAAGGATGAAAGAAAGAGTCCTGACAGCGCTTGAGTTAGTGTATGGCGTGAATGTTTAGATGGAGAGGAGGAGGTTGAAAGTTAGGGATTTGGGCGATGTAGTTTTGTTGGGGACCAAATTCGAGCTCAAACTACAATGTTTTTGAATATGGTGTAGGTAGTAGTATTGCTGTTGGTATTGTGAAGCGTTTCAAAGTTGTAAAAAGTATTATTATAGGCTTAATACAGTTTTCTTGGCAAATAATGCTCAAAACATCACAAAGTTCTCATTTTCCTTCATTTTCCTCATTTTCCTCATTTCCCTCTCTTGTAAGAGCTTACGTAGAATAACTCTAAAATAGCTCAGGGAGCAGCATGAGCATGTCGCTTCTGAAAAGAGCTAAAGACTCTGGCAATTTTCTTGTCAACATGATTTTAGAGTTACAGAAATTCCAGAATAACTCTCCACATAACCTTGGGTAGCATCTTGCGTGCAACAATCCCCTGAAGCGCAACCACTTCCTCTCCGTCAAGGTGCTTCCGCTTCAGTTTAATCGATCCGTGCTGACTCTCCAAGTCGTCATTCCAGGGTGTCTTGAGGCAGGACAGAACGGCGGCGCGTTCGAGTATGCGGTGCCACCTAGAATGGAGAAGAGCCTCGACAGTCGGCATATTTTGATCGGCAGCGGTAGAGATTAGGGCAGTGCAGTTCCAGAAGCAATCTTCACTGATGGAGACGGCAGGAGATAAACTGAGTCTCGTCAGGGCGGAGCAATCCCTGAAGGCGGAACGGCCAATCGTTGTCACTGAGTCCGGGATTGTGATGGCCTTGAGGGAGGAGCATCCTTCGAAGGCGCCCTCGCCAATCGTCGTCACTCCTTCCGGGATTGTGATGGCTGTGAGGGAGGAGCATCCTGCGAAGGCGCTCTCGCAAATTCTCGTCACTCCGTCTGGGATTGTGATGGCTGTGATGGAGGAGCATCCGCAGAAGGCGACATCGCTTATCGTCGTCACTCCGTCCGGGATTGTGATGGCTGCAAGGGAGGAGCATTTATGGAAGGCGTTGTTGCCAATTGTCGTCACTCCGTCTGGGATGGCGATGGCCGTGAGGGAGGAGCATTCCCCGAAGGCGCCATCGCCAATCTTCGTCACTCCGTCTGGGATGGTGATGGCCGTGAGGGACAAGCATCCGCAGAAGGCGCATTCATTAATCCTTGTCACTGAGTCCGGGATTGTGACGGCCGTGAGGGAGGAGCATCCCATGAAGGTGTCGTCGCCAATCGTCATTACTCCGTCTAGGATTGTGACGGCCGTGAGGGAGGAGCATCCCCTGAAGGCCATATTGCCAATCGTCATCACTCTGCCCGGGATGGTGATGGCCGTGAGGGAAGAGCATTCAAAGAAGGCGCTTCTGCCAATCGTCATCACTCCGTCTGGGATTGTGATGGCTGCGAGGGAGGAGCATCCGTAGAAGGCGGAATCACCAATCGTTGTCACTGTGTCCGGGATTGTGATGGCCGTGAGGGAGGAGCAATCCACGAAGGCGGAACTGCCAATTGTCGTCACTCCGTCCAGGATGGTGATGGCCGTGAGGGAGGAGCATTCGTGGAAGGCAAAAACATCAATTGTCGTCACTCCAATTGGGATAGTGATGGCCGTGAGAGAGGAGCATTTAAAGAAGGCGGAACTGCCAATTGTTGTCACTCCGTCAGGGATGGCGATGGCCGTGAGGGAGGAGCATCTCATGAAGGCGCCAGTAGAAATCGTCGTCACTGAGTCCGGGATAGAGATGGCCGTTAGGGAGGAGCATCCAGAGAAGGCGTTTTTGCCAATCGTCGTCACTGAGTCCGGGATGGTGATGGCCGTGAGGGAGGAGCATCTGTTGAAGGTGCGATGGCCAATCCTCGTCACTCCGTCTGGGATTGTGATGGCTGCGAGGGAGGAGCATCCGCTGAAGGCGTTTTCGCCAATCTCCGTCACTCCATCTGGGATGGTGATGGCTGTGAGGGAGGAGCAGTCTTCGAAGGCGCCTTTGCCAATTGTCGTCATTCCGTCCGGAATTGTGATGGCTGCAAGGGAGGAGCATCTGCCGAAGGCGCACTCGCTAATCGTCGTCACAGAGTCCGGGATTGTGATGGCCGTGAGGGAGGAGCATCCGTTGAAGGCGAATTTGCCAATTATCGTCACTCCATCCGGGATGGTGATGGCCGTGAGGGAGGAGCATCCGTTGAAGGCTTCATCGCCAATCGACGTCACTGAGTCCGGGATTGTGATGGCTGCGAGGGAGGAGCATCCCCTGAAGGCGCCAACGCTTATCGTTGTCACAGAGTCCGGGATAGTGATGGCTGCGAGGGAGTAGCATCTGCTGAAGGCGCCATTGCCAATCGACGTCACTCCGTCCGGGATGGTGATGGCCATGAGGGAGTAGCATTCCCTGAAGGCGTTATCGCCAATCGATGTCACTCCCATTGTAAAAGTCACCTCTGTGAGTTCATTGTTTTCTCTAAAGCTCACTACGCCAGAGTACACTGCTGAGCTAGGCATCTCGGGGAGGATGAAAGTGGTAGTACAGCGCTTGAGCTAGGGTGTGGCGTGAATGGTCAATAATACGGCCCTATAATACAGTTTTGTTGCCAAGCCCATCCAAAGCGAAACAAGTGGTTTGGTTCGGATTTGGGTTTTCTGGATTTTCTGGCCTCTCTCTCCTTCGAAATCGCCAAATTGTTCATTAATTGGTTGTTTATCCAATTTAGGCGTTGAATAAATGCAGGTATGTTTGTTAGTGTATATATATTAGTGTTTAGTGGTGTGTGTAGTAATGTAGTGTTAATAGTGTTATATTTGATGATACATATTCAATACTCTCGATCCCGTTCAATTTCCACACTCACTTTATCTCTCAAACTGTCTATGTTGGGGTGTGTGTGGGGGGTGTATGTGTCTCTCTCTCTGTGTATGTGTATGTGTATGTGTGTGTGTGTATATATATATGTGTATGTATACAGGCCCCCCTCTCCCCTCACTACCCTCCCCAAATACTCACCAATTAACTCAACTAAACACCGGCACTGCTAAAACCCCCAACAAATTGCTCACCCACCCACTACACCTCACCTCATTTATTATTAGGAAGCATGGGATGTAACAAGCTCAGAAGATAGAGATGGAGTTAGATTAACATGGCATAATTGGTAAGTTGGGACAAATAGGATACATATACGATAGATATACTGTACTACGCTATTATACGCTATAATACGCTGTACTACGCTATAATAGCTCTTAATACACCACAAATACACCACAAATACAACCAGTATGTCAACCAGACTGTCAAACACCTTTCCAACCTCTACTCAAACCTCTACTTCAACCTTTGCTCCAACCTCTAAATTCGTCCACACACCTTCTATCACCCACACCTACTCACACAACCCCCACCCTCCCTCCCCCTACCCACCTACAAATCCACCTCAGGCCAAGCTCCCGTATAGAGGCCACGCGCATAGTAGCCCCCTGCGCCGCCCTCTACACCCCCCTAAAGCGTATCCCCCACGCCCCCCCCCCCCTAACCTACGACCCCATCCGCTGCTCCGGCCAGTCCTGCCAGGCGCTCCTGAACCCCTTCTGCCAGATCGACTTCAGGAGCAAGCTGTGGAGCTGCCCGTTCTGCCTCAGCAGGAACCACTTCCCACCGCACTACGCGGAGAACATCACAGGTGAGTGTGTGCGTGCGTGGGTGCGTGCGTGGGTGGGTGAGAGAGAGAAAAGAGAGAGAGAGGCGCTTGCGACCCTCCCTCCCCCCCCCCCCCCACCCACAGACACAGACACCTCCACCCCCCCCCTCCTCGCAAGGGCATCCAGTCTGCCACAACACACACCTCTCACCCCCAAATCCTCCCCCCCCCCCCCCCCCCCCCCCCCATCCCCCAATAACCCTAAAATAAAAAGAGACCAACCTTCCCGCCGAGTTGATCCCCCAGTACACAACCGTCGAGTACGAGCTCCAGTCCGTCGGTCAGTGCACCGTCCCCGCCTTCGTCTTCGTCGTCGACGTCTGTCTCCACGACGACGAGCTCGACGAGCTCAAGGATTCCTTAACCCAAGCCCTCAATCTACTACCAAGTGAGAGCATGGTGGGACTGGTGACGTATGGGACGAACGTGCATGTGCATGAACTGGGCTTTGGGGAATGCCCGAAGAGCTTCGTTTTTAGAGGGAATAAGGAATACGAGGCTAGGAAGGTGAGATGGGGGGATGTATTTATTTATATAGATTCTTGTTAGGGGGAGACGGTTAAATAGATGGGGAGGGGACTAGAATGTGGGAAAAAGGAAGCGAAACTAACATAAACTTTACACTTCGCCTCCCCCCCCCCACACACACTCCACAGGTCCAGGAGTTACTTGGCATCAACACCTTCGCCAACCAGCAGCCCGGATCCCCCCCCGTAAACGGTGCCTTCGGTCGTTTCCTCTGCCGCGTCGAGGACTGTAACTTCACCTTCGAGTCCATCCTCGAGGAGCTCTCCGGAGACCCGTGGCCTGTACCTTCTGATCAGAGAGTAGCCCGAAGCACCGGAGCTGCGATTTCCGTAGCCGCCGGTATGATGGAGGGTGCAATGGCGCGTAACGGGGGTAGGGTCATGCTGTTCACGGGGGGACCGTGCACGAACGGACCGGGGAGCATTGTGGGGAGAGCAAAGACGGAAGATATGAGGAGCCACACGGACCTGCAGAAAAACCAGGCGCCCATGTTCAAGGGGGCGTGCGAGTACTACGAGAGGGTGGCGAGGAGGTGCAGCGGGGCGCAGCACGTGGTGGATATATTCGCGTGCAGCCTGGACCAGGTAGGCATGCTTGAGATGAAGGTGCTGAGCGAGAAGACTGGGGGACTTATGGTTCTTGGGGACAGCTTCGGGCAGTCCGTTTTTAAGGAGAGCCTAAGGAGGGTATTCAGGAGGCACCCGGAAGGGGAGGTCGACGGAGGGTCCATGATGATGGGTTTCGCAGCGACCATGGACGTAATGACGTCTAGGGAGTTCAAGGTACAGGGCTGCATCGGACCCTGCGCGAGCCTCGGGAAGGCGGGACCGAACGTATCCGAGACGACCATCGGGCAGGGGGGAACGAACTCCTGGAGCATAGGGGGGGTCGACCCGAGCACAACGCTGGCGGTTTACTTTGATATTACCAACCCAGGGCAGAACCCACTACCGCAACATAAAAGGAGGTTCATACAGTTCCTTACGAAGTACCAGCACTCGAGCGGGAAGATAAGGCTAAGGTCGACCACCCTCTGCGGTCCCTGGCACTCCGACCCCAACGACATTGGGCCCATAAAGTGTTCCTTCGACCAGGAGGCCGCCGCCGTCGTCCTCGCCAGGCTGGCCGTCCACAGGTCCGAGTCCGAAGAGGTCTCCGACATCCTCCGCTGGATCGACAGGTCCCTGATCCGGCTCTGCCACAGGTTCGCGGACTACCAGGACGACCAACCTAACACGTTCAGACTAAGCCCGGAATTCAGCATTTACCCGCAGTTCATTTTCCATTTAAGGAGATCGCAGTTTCTGCAGCTCTTTAATAGCAGCCCGGATGAGAGCACTTACTACAGGAGCGTACTGCTTAGGGAGAGCACCACCAACAGGTGAGGCGGGGGGGGGGGGGGAGAAATTATGCAAGGCAAATTTTTTTTGGGGCAACAACAGAAAAGGACAAACATTGAACTCACACGTACTCCTCTCTCTCTCCCTCCCTCCCTCCCTTCTCCCTCAGTCTGGTAATGCTCCAGCCCTCCCTCCTATCCTACGGCTTCAACTCCCCCCCCCAGCCCGTCCTCCTCGACTCCCAGTCCGTCCGGCAGGACACCATCCTCCTCCTCGACACTTTCTTCCACGTAGTCGTCTTCCACGGGGAGACCATTGCGGCTTGGAGGGAGGCTAAGTACCAGGAACAACAGGAGGTGAGAGGTTGGGGGAAAAGAGGGGAGGGAATTTAACAAGATAGAGGTGGACCTAAACAGACCCCCTTCAATTTACTAACCCACTTAACTCCTCCTCTCCCCTCCCTTAAAAGCACGAGGCCTTCAGGCAGCTCCTCGCTGCCCCCCAGGCCGACAGTCAGAGTATAATGGACAGCCGTTTCCCCGTCCCCCGTTACATCGTCTGCGACCAGCACAAGTCCGAGTCCAGGTTCCTGATGGCCAAGCTGAACCCTAGCGTCACGCATAACAGTACGGACTCGGGAGGGGGACAGGCTATCTTTACGGATGATGTTAGTTTAAGAGTGTTTATGGAACACCTTATGAAACTCGCTGTGCAGAGCTAAAAAGAAGGGAACAACGAGAGGGGGATGGAAGTAGGAGGCAAGGGAGGGGAGGAGGGGGGGGGGGGAAGAAGACGAAGAAATGGCAAGGTTTTTTAAATCCCTAAACCCTAATATGATAACAACACAAACAAAACCATTATCGTCCTAATTATGTCCCATCCTTTCTCCCTCCCTTTTTAAATACGTAAACAGTACCCTCCTCATCATGTTCAACCAGTGCGCTCTCCACCACCTTAAGTCCATTCCTCATCCCCTCCTCCTCAATTAGTTCCCTAATCTCCTCCTCCGTACCTACAACCCCCTTACCACCCTCAACGCTTGCTCTAGGTACATGAGAAAGTACGAATGTACCACCTACCTCGAGGTTTGCTGAAGCGGTTGATAAAAGAAGGGGGAGGATGGAGGTGTCGTAGATAACGTCGGAGGCGAATACTAGGGAGAATTGGGGGGGGGGAGATGAGGGTGATAGAGACCAGATTAAACGGCTGCAAGATACGTGCACGGAGGGATGGAGGAGAGAGGAGTTTAGAGAGAGGTTCTGGGGAGGAGGGGGGGGGGGGAAGGATTTTTAGAGGGGTTTTCGGAAGGGTTGGGGAGGGGGGGGGTAATCTATCTCACCTCGCTAGCTAGGGCTACCGTGTCTACGTCCCCGTCAGTCAGGGCAATGTGCGTTGTGGGGCAGTCAGGGTCTTGGCTTAGAGACAAGGCGAGGTAAAGACCGGAGGAACCACAACCGGTACCAAGCTCGAGGAGACGACGACCCTTGAAGATATCGAGACGACCGGACAACCAGGTGTGGAATATTAGGGAACCTCGCCAGAGAGAGTGACCTGTCTCGTCAGAGGTACCGGAGGAGAGAGATACTAAATCACAGAGAGGGAGATCGGGGAGTGACTTGAGTTGAAGTGTTGCACTCGGGGAGATGGGAACATTTGTTATCGGGTAGTAATCGAACACCATCAAGGGTGGTGAGATGGAGGAGGTCGATGGAGGAGGTCGAAGACAAAACAAAACTAAGCAGTCGACGTTTAGCTATATTTAGGCAATTTTCTTTTGTATGTAAAGACAATTGATCGAGTACAACGTCAATCTGTGCGATGTGAAAGTGATAAATGGCAGATAAATCAGAGTAATTGGAAATTCAATCCCCACAAAAGTAATGAAGATCTTCAATGTGTTGTTGTTTGCGGTCATAGTTAGTGTTTGTCAATGTTTAGTACCTTTGCCAACTATCCACACACACAAACATCTATCTCGGACGAAAAGTGATCCTTGCCAAAATTGTTGGCCACCTTATCGAAGTCCCCGAGCTGGCATGAACAATAGAAAGATATCTGCGATATCCACTGATTCCTTTTCCTCTGAAATTGAGACCGAACTCGACGAGTCAAATGAAGTCACAGAAAATAGCGAAACCATCAACTTTTCACGACGAACAATCCTGGCTTTTGGCCTAACAACCGTTGCGATATGGCTCAGGTGAGAGAATCATAGGCCTTCCAATTGTCGTCCGAACACATCGCGAACACATCGCTCACAAATAATGCCGCCTTTGCCCCCTAAATTTACCAGCGACCCCATTCTATCCCTGATTGACACTTCTGTTGTTGGTCGGAGCAACCCCTTGTCACTAGCTGCTATGGGACCAGCCACCATGCTAATAGATTCGAGCATATTCCTCTGTTGGTTTCTCGGCATCTCCACAACCAACCTCCTCGCTTCGACAAACCCCCCTCCTGATGGTAAGAGTCCCACCACGCCTACGCAGCGTAAGATAATACAGACGGCCCTCTCCACCTCTCTCCTCGCCGGTCTCTTCATAACCTTCGTGGTCTCCTTGAATGCGGTGGGTCTGCTGACGTGGATAAGTGGGGCGAAGAACAAGGCACTTATCCCAGAGGCCCTCACGTACGTTAGGATCAGGGCCCTGTCTGCCCCTCTTGCGGTTGTCGGTATGGTCTGTCAGGTGAGAGGAGGAGGAGGGGAAGGGGAGAGAACAACGACAATAGTATTAAAAAAGAAAACCTGCACACCCACTGTCGCCTTCGTCACATCGCTCCTTCCTGTCTCCCTCTGCAGGCTGTCTGCTTGGCCAGCGTTGACGTAGTCACTCCAGCACTTGGGGTCATTCTGTCGGCTGCCGTCAATGTGGTGCTTGACGTGGGGCTCTGCGTTTACCCGCTCAACCTGGGCATCGGAGGGGCAGCTGCGGCGACGGCAATGGCGAACGTCGCGTCTTCGCTGCTACTCATTAGCGCCGTTTATAGAAAGAACTTCAAGGGCTACCTCGCGGGCGAAGGTCGTGGTTTGTTGGAGAGGTTGACAAGGTTCAAAAGCATCCTGGCTCTCCCGACGAAAGCCGAGCTCGTCAACCTCTTTAAGTTTGCGGGCGCCATCTTTGGAGTTATCGTGGGGAAGCTCGTATGCTACAGCAGCCTGACGCTCGCGGCGACCAAGTACGGCGTCTCCTCCCTCGCTGCTCATAACGTGCTCCTTAGAATCTTCTTCTTCTTCTCAACCTTCGGGGACTCTCTAAGCCAGTCGGTGCAGAACTTTCTCCCTGCTGTATTCACAATGAACAAGGACCCCGTCTCCAGGGCATACAAACGGTTCGAGGGCTTTCACCTTGCGTGCGCCGGGGTAGTCGGAGTACTCTTTTCGCTTATTTCTGGCATCGTCACGAGTAGCAAAGCGGGAGGTGAGTGAGAGCGCGCGCCGCGGGTAGAAGAGAGAGCAATTAGCGTGCTAGGGAGAGACAAGTGAAATGGTCGCACGTCGGGGATGGCGGCGCTCTTTAAAGCTTTCCAACTCGTTTGCTCCACACATCGCAGCGTCGGTATTCACCACCAGCCCGCCGATACTTAAGCTGATACTTGATTGCGCGCCGTTCCTCGCGGCCTCACTTGCGATACACCCCTTTGTCATGATCATGGAGGGTGCAATAATAGCAAAGCGGGACACTAATTACCTCCTCCTGAGCTACGGGGCAACCTTCGCTACCCTGATGGCCTCTCTAAGGAAAGCCTCAAGCCTCAACGAGGTTTGGGCGGGCTTCCTCTTCTTCCAGTCAATTCGACTTCTCCAATTTGGAACGAGGGTTATCTTAAGCAGAAAGAAAGAAGTCGATTATAGCTAATTGTTGTTTCATTTCAAATCAGGGTTAGGGTCCATTCTCACTCCCCCAAAAGGGTCCCACCCCTCCCCCACGCACACTGGGGATAAAATCCAATTCTATATTGTGAGTGAGAAATAGGGACGGGCGAGGCGAGAGGGCCAGCCGTTGAGTTAAGTGTTATCTTCCAAGTTATGTCAAAACTGCGTGAAGTGTGGTGGGACTTGTAACCAAAGGAATGTTGTCGTTGGCTGTTGTCTCGTTGGGTCCCCCATTTTTAGTTTTAACGTATTTTTTTGGTCCTCGCTTATTATGTGGAGCTTTGTCACTTACGAGAGACGACATCAACGGGAGTTTATGACGAACCTAATCATTGGAAGATTCACTTGCCCCCATCCCCTTCGATATCCTCACACTATTATCCCCATCCCATCCCCAGATTGAGCTTTACGCAAGAATAAACAACAGAGCGGTAGAGGATGAGTAACGTTTCCAAGACCGGACAACGAGAAGTAGGGCATGCCGACCCCTCAGAGTCAAACCTCTTGGGCAAGATGGCCTCCGATGACATGATAGAGGTTAGTGAGAGGACTAACAGAGTCAAGGAAGGTACGTAAATAGGTTGCGAGTATTCGTTAGGGAATGTTAAGGGGGATGGAGGGGTTCTGTTCGACTTCGGAACGTTCAAAATCTCAAAGCTTACAAGCTAACAACTTCCCCCCCTGCCATCGTTTCACCACCGCAGAGACGTCCAGCAGAGGTCCTCAGACTCGGGGGATAGCTGGGGACGGGGACCTTCTCAAAAGTGAAGGAGTTTCGTCGCCATCGAAGATTGCGAACTCAAGTGAAGGCATGCCTGCATCGAGAGAGGTAATGTCTACTGCGAATGCCATTGATGACCAAGAAGAGTCGGACGGAGCAGTCATTGAGGTCATCGGGGAGCTCGAGGAGGGTCTACCATCCGTAGTGGAAGGTGATTCTGAGCTCGTGGCGTCACGCAGGCCTCGTGAGGAGGGCGAAGATTTCTGGCAGGAAGGTGAGAATGGACGTAAGGAATAGAACGTCATGAGATCAATACGGAGAAACATTTAATACCGGCGCAAATTGTGCTCGTGGTCATCTACTTTGTCTTTAGCCTCCCATTCACGAGTCGAACAAGTAAACTAAACCCTTTTCATCATCCGCTTCGCTCTTTGCAGGAGGGGGAGCCGAGGCTGGGAGGAGGGAGAGGAGGGCAGGGGAAGTAAAAGAGGAGCGAAATAAAAGCTTAAGGAAGTCGAAGCCTCAAAGGGAGGAGAGGGAGGATGTATACGATGGGTCAGGGACGAACGATATGGTCTATTGGGAAAGAGATGAGCTGGAGGGGAGGGTACCCATTCTTTCACAAATGCAGCGCAATGTAGAAGACCCTCGTAATTATAAGGGAGACCTAACGCCGTCAGAGGGCACCAAGGGGACTGAGATTCCAATCGAGAAAAAGGAGGAATTCTCAAGGGTGGTTACGCAAGACGCAAACGCTGAATGGGTTGAGCGAGGTGAGTTCGGGTAGTTTGGGCTGCTTGGAGGGAGGTAGAGGAGAAGGAGAAGGAGAGGCTGCTTGCGGCGATCGTAGGGCAGTTGAGGCTCGTCAGATTTCGTCCAATGCTAACTCCAACAGACAATGTCATCTCGAAACGCACTGTCACGGATGTAACCACACTTACCATCACAGCAGTGCCTCGAGGCGGGTACGTATATCCTCAAGAGGGATCTCTCATTGAAGGTGATGGAGTCCCGTTGCCGTCGCAGGTCGCCAGTACAAGCGAGGGCGTGAAATTAAAGACGTCAAGTGAGATG